>OV884009.1:31150667-31319640 GCA_930367205.1 Acanthosoma haemorrhoidale | reverse complement strand
GGATTTTTAAATGTAGTGTTGTGATTTTCGGTCAAAAACTGCTTTGTGATCAGGCCCATTATTAATTTAGAATTGCTTTGACAAGATTTCTTCATTCTTGGCGATGACAATGTTTCAACTGACTTGTTAAAAGTTTTATTACTTCATTTGTAGTTATATCCGCTTTGTTTACTAGATTTAGTCTCATTATTTTACAAGCCATCATATTTATCATTATTTGGATGTATTGTATACAGTGTTTATTTTTTTTTATTAGTGCTATCGAACGTGATCCAAAAAATGCTGTATATTATTGTAATAGAGCTGCAGCCAAAAGTAAACTTAATGACCATCAAGCTGCTATACAAGACTGTAATATTGCTCTTCAGCTGGACCCCCAGTATAGCAAGGCATACGGAAGACTAGGGTAAGACTTCTTATTTTGTACTTTTTACTTATTTTTTAGTGAATAATAAAAAATGCTTTGGTTTCAAGCTGGTACAAGCAATCATATTTCATTTTTTTATCTGTATTTTGTGTGTGAGTGCGTGGGTGCACGCCGCTGTAGTGGTAATAAAAATAGTCAATCAATTTTAAATGTATATTCACTTCACTTTTCACTGATTTTACATTTAAGATTAGAAAAGAAATTGTTGATAAAAAGTTCTTTTTCTTCAGGGATAAGAATAAATTGAAGGCAGCAACACAGTAGTTTATTCATAATTTTCTTAAACTATCCAACAATTAGGCATATATGCCCTTGTTGTTTTAGGCCAGGCAACACAGTCATCTACTCTTTCATTCTTGCTGGCAAACCAAGAACCAATTTTGGTGATAAGCCAGGTAACATAGACCAAAAAATGGGGTGTAGACTAATTCTTGGAAAGCCAGAAACTGTTTTAATTTTTACATTTTGCACGTAAAAAGAGTTTATTGAAGTTTGCACCCATTTTCTGCTTGTGCTGTACGAGGGGTGTCTCAAAAACCTAGAAACTTTTTTCAGTTTTTCACTAATAACTCAGGAAAAATTTTTTCTTTTATAAATAAAGTACATAAAATCCTGTGTTAAATGAGCACCATATGTTTGAAATTGTATTAAGTCATGAGGTAGATATTAGAGATCAAAGAATGACCGTTTTTAAAAAAAAAATCCTGTTTGCATTTTTTAACCATACTTTCACGATGTAAAATGTATTATTTGGAATAAACAATATATTTGTATATCCTATAGTATTATCTTGTACCATACCATATATGCGAACACTAGTACAACAATTTTCAACACATGTCATCTACTCTTTCATTCATGCTGGCAAACCAAGAACCAATTTTGGTGAATCAAGGGATTTGAAATTAAAAATTACTTTGCGATGTAAATCATTAAAATATAAAAATAAATAGTAATTAAAATATAAAAAATTTAATCAAGTTCAAAAAGCAATAAATTAAAAGTAATAAAAATAATAGGTTAATTGAATTTGCTGTGTTTGGAAGTAGAAGCTGTCTGAAGCAATTGGTCCGTTTGTAGGTCCTCGTCATCCAGATGATCTTCCAATTCATCATCATTGTTAGGTAGTATATCTTCGCCATCGTTTAAGTTTGATTCGTCATCAATTTCATCCGGTGTATTGATGCAGAACACTCCTGCAATCACAGCAGATTGAGGAACATTTCATCCCTTGCTTCCTGCAACCACAAGCATTTTGGTTCTGGCTGCTACCCCTTTGAACATTTGCAGACAGTTTTATTTGTCAGTTCCTGTGGGGCTTGCTTAGTAACCTTCAAACCCCATTGACTTGGGTTCGCCAAATGACCATTACACATATTTATCTGTATGAAAGCCCTCATTGCGTGTCATCAAGCAGCTTCTTCAGCTGGAGGAAGAGTAGCCAAGTTGAAAGGATTATGCACTAAGGATTTGGTGAACAGTTTAAAGCGTGTTTAATTTAGAGACTAAAATTGAAGAGATGATCTGGTATACAAAGCAGCAATTACTTTTTTGGCGGCAGCACGAACTTCACCTGTAGTCGCATCACTGTTTTTAAATATCTCGACAGTCTTTTACCATGTAAAAGTAGATGACATTTGTTGAAAATTGTTGTACCAGTGTTCACATATATGGTTTGATACAATATTTGATAGTATAATATTATACAAATATATTATTTATACAATAACACATTTTACATTGCTAAAATAAGGTTTTAAAATACAAAACAGGATTTGTTTGATAAATGCTTGTTCTTTGAACTGGCATATCTTCCCAACTACTTGACTCAAATATTTCAAATATATGGTGCTCATTCTAAAATTTCTACATTTTTGGGTCACCCTTCATACATCTCAATCAGAATTGGTCCAAACCCTCATTGATTAAAAAAAAAAAAAAAATATATCACTTTTATTTCCTTGTCCAGTGGTACATTATATATGGCTATCCTTTCTGGCTGTGAGATCAGTTAAAAATCTCTTTTGTTCCATTACTAAAGGTGGGTTTGTTTTATTTGTGATGAATGCCATTATTGCTGATTTACTGCCTGAGCATGTGCTTATGTTGACCATGCTTTTGGGTGTATGCTTGCAGTGATGGTTGCATACACCTCTCCCTATAACACAGGTACTATATTTCCCTAACACTTGATGGATGCTATCACTCATATTGATTTATTCATCCATCCTCTAACCATTGCTCAGTGTGTGGGATATCAGTTTTAGGAAATTTAATTTCTTGGATTGGAGTGGAACTTTTGTTGTCTTCTTTGTACTGCAAGATAGATTGATCCTACTGTATAGTAGATTTACACCTGACAGTAATATATTAGAAACCCTTTGTGGTGGCATTGGTTATTGGCAGTTAGTTAATTAAGGTGACTGTTGACATTTCCTCTTTTCCTATCTAATTTAGAAGAAGAGCAAATTAGAAAGGGGCTTCTAATGCTGTGGTTGATGTTGTCCTCATAGACTCAGTAGTAACTAAGCATAACAATTTTTTTTGATGTTAGTTAGCTTAAATGCTAAGACCATTTTGTGGACTCAGGGCCATCATACCACTGCTCCGTAATGTATTTAAGCCTCATTGTGGCTTTATAAATCCACATAAATGTTGATGGTTTTAGTTCCATGTAGGAAGAATAAAAGAAGATTGTTGGCCACAAGGTGGCTGAAGCTTTTTTGTTTCTATTGGTCAAGTGAGGATTCCAGCTCATGCTGGATGGAGTCTAGTGTGACTTTTATTGGGGAAGAGGATTAATGTTTCCATTTTGTTCCTGGTACATTCTGCTTTTTTTGGCTAACAATGTTGTTAAAAATAATGTTAAAGCTGTCCTATTCTGGGGCTTTGAAGTGGGAGAAGAGGCAGTACTCGACTCTCACACTGGTGGTGTAAGTTGGCATGGCAACTTGCCTTAGGAGGGCAAATTTATTTGGCGATAAATTATCTCCCAGCACCTTATAATAGGGTGGCAGACATGTAGACATATGGTCTGCGTATGGTGTCCAAATGAGAAATGGATAACACTTCTGCCCCTTGAAAAGCCTGAAGGGCAAAATGCCAACAAAGGTGCCCAACATTTAAAAAACAAATATGATTCTTCAAGTATTCTGTAAGGCAATTAACCTCCTCAAAAGTCTCTGGACTCTCTATGGTTGTCAATGAAGAGTATGTGGGAAAATTCAATTTTGATCTGTAAAGACTTCATTCTGTATTTCGGTAAGTCCTTCAACGATTGTTGGTGGTCGCTCTGTCCCTAGGCTATTCTGATCACTCTATGGTCAGGGAAGCTTATTACCCTAGACTCCCTCCAGTTTCTAATGGAGCTTATAAGAAAATTGTTCTGTGCTTCATGTGCATGTTATAATTATGATATTTTGTTCTATTATACAGTATTCTATACTGCCTGCTAAGTTTTATTGTTGGTTATTGTCTTTTGTAATTTACGTTGGTCACATGGACCAATCTAATCTGAATTTGTTTGGCTTTCACTTCCTTTGTGTGTTATGAGTTAATATTTTGTTTGTGTTTTATACTGTTCACTTTTTTTGTTGTTTATTATTTTGTTTTCTGGAAAGCTTTGGTTTAAATTTCCTGGATTGTGTTTATCAGGGACTATTCACTGATGCTTATTGTCTGAGAGTGTTTGATATTGTAAAATGGATTTTAGGATATTTCCTGCTAGTACATTTAAGTTTTAATTTTAATTAAGTTGTAAATTAGTGTTTTTTAAGATCAGGTAGGTCACCCTTGAGGGGTTGCAGGTTATGTATTTCTGACTGCTCACAGTCTTTATTTGGAGTTCTAAGGGGTCTGATGGTCAGATAAAGACGTGTAGATCTGGGTCAGGGTGTAATAACTCGCCCTCTCTGGTTAGGGAGTCACTATAGTCTTTCTTATGAAGTGGCATAGATTTAAAAAGATAGTGTATATATAGTGCTCATTAGAAAAGAAACTGATCCCTGAGGGGTTTTTCATGTAGGTTAGGAAATAAATTCTTTGATATTTTATTATTTATTGTAATATACATGTATTTTTTTTTGTTATCACGTATTTTTGTTTTTTCAGACTAGCATACTGCGGTCTTGAATCATACGTTCATGCACTGGAAAATTATAAAAAGGCATATGACTTAGAACCAGATAATGTTGGCTATCGAAGAAATCTTGAATTAGCCCAACAGAAAGTGTCAGAAATGTGTAGTTTAAACTTGGAACCACACACAAATTCTGAGTCAAATATATCAAATAGTAGTGTACCAAATGTTGGCGCTAATATCCCTGATGACCTTGATGATGCCTCTGCTAGGATGCCTCAGCTTCCTTTAGATTTAAACTTATTGTTAAGCAATCCACAACTCGTTAATATTGCCTCACAGATGCTCGCTGATCCTACTATGCAAAACATGTAATTATAACTATTTATTTTACGCTATTAGACTATAATTATTATTAACAATTTATTTCAGCAGGATGCAGGATATTTGTAATAAGCATTTCAGTTCATTAGCAAATCGGCGATGATAGCAGTGACTGACTGAAAAAGCCCTTATATTTCTGTTATTTACTTTCTTTGGCTGTTGCTTCTTACCATATAATGTCAATAGTGATTGTTATAATTTCTTCGTATAAATGACTCAATGACCTATGTTTGGTTTTAAAAATAGAAAGCATGTTTATTAAATATTTATTGCATACTTTTACTTTGAGAACTATTGCTCTCTAACAATGGGTCCAAGGCTGAATCAAATAATTTAACTTCTCAAAAGCAATAATACAGGATATTGCTACTTTTACAATGGATATAACTGTGGAATTTCGGGAGAGATCTAGTGAAAACCTTCCCAAATTCCTTACTCATTAATTTTTTATCTTTTTTTAGTTTTACTCCCTCTTTACCTTAAACATTTTATTAGTTTTAAATAAGAGCTTGAAAATAGATCAATCAATATTAATACATTCATCAGATAAATTGAAACAATTTAGTAAGCAGTATCGCAGAGAGTAGTCACTGTAGGGTGGAAGCATGCAGAATGTGTTGGATTAAGGAGCCTTCATGGGCAGTAAGTATGGTTAGGTCAGCATGAGGTACCTGTAGGCAGCTGAAAGTCAGCTCAAAGGAACACTCCAGTCTTTGCAGATGACAGATGGAACAGTGTTAGAAGTTTGAAGTGAAGGACAGAAGTCACATTTTTGAAGGATTTATTTATGAACTGGATATTTTTTAATTAAATTGTTTTGAGTGAATCCAGAATCAAATAGTTGATGGCATTTTCAAAATACACAGATTGGCGGCATATTAACATAGTAATAACTATTAAAGTTAGTAATGAAATAATTGTAATGCATTGTTTTTGGAATATTATAAATTCGTTGGTGGTTAATATTTAAAAAAGAAAAATATAAACTTATATTTAGCCAAACAGGGAGTTGATTGAATATTCCCTGCTATTAATATTACTGTTTTAAAAGCGATATAATATGTGTGTACCAACACGAAGAACCATTGAATACGTTTCATGGCTGGGATTAGATCAAAATACATGTGTACCATCACACAGAACCATCGGATACGTTTTATGGCTAGGATTAGATCAAAATATCTGTGTACCAACACACAGAACCATCACATAATCAGTAATGTACATAAGAAGCCAGTGGCTGTTAATAGGGGACATTGTGATCAACTTCTCAACAGTTGCCAGTTGACGGGTGTGTTTTACTATCATAATACATTAAAATATCTTAGCTACAAAAAAAATATACCAAATATTCTTATGTTTTATTTCTTTTATTTTACTGTGATCTTCAAGCTATCTAGCTGTATAAAAAATTTAACATATTCTAACCATATTACTTTCTTGGAAATACCCAGAATATTTTCTCGTTTTAGTCGGTTTCATTTATATTATGTACACCATAAAAAAATAACCTTGTTGTTTATACTTAAAACCAGTGGCCAGTTTGGAATTAATTTGTTCTGGTAGAATCATTATCTCTAGATACAAGTCATTCCAAATCGCACCATGATCTGGTTGGTTAATTCAGGTATACCATGATAACATGACCAACACACTATCATGAATTGGTTGATGTATAGGTTCTGTATCAACAGGAACACATAGCTTAAGATAAAAACATAATTAATACTTTTAGCTAAGCTATAAGACCAATTCATATTTGGACAGCTGTCTTATGAACATTTTTTTTCTTATTAACATGAAACTGTATTATAACACTAAGGTTTTGGATTTCTTTAGCATGTTTAATATAGACTGTAAAAAAAAATTTTTTCTTAAATTTGTTCGCACTGCCAGATGACGTAGACTCTCGAGAGAATCCTGAAATATCTTCTTCATTTCTATATTACTCTCAGTTTTTAAGCTATTTTGTTGTTTTTATACTAAAACTAGCAGTCATAAGTAAATTATCATTAAGACAGTACACAATTATCTAGTTAGCCCAAAAAACAGTTTTTTATAAACTTCTTTTCTAGTAGGGAAAAATCAGAACGTTGAATCTTAGTGTTAATTAGTTTCTGAGCAGTGGACTTGAGAAAGCTTAAAAGTTGGCAGGGAAAGTTAAAAGAAATGGAGCCTTCTTTTCCACATTTTATCAAAGATTTGTTTTTGCCAAATTAATTATGAACTAATTTTTTCCTTTCTAAAAAATATATAAAGAAAATTAATGAATTAGAAAAATAAAATGCTATCTGCTTGTCAGTCTCTTAAAATAATTAAATGATTGTAAAAAAACTGCTCAGTATTATCGATCAATAATACTTAATTTTAATTATTAAACCACCTCGATTTTATCCATGTAAAATAACAATTCAATCCTAAAAAATTGTGTTAAATTCTGAAAAGCTTAAATATTTACAAAAAAAACTTAGTGAAATCGGCTGGAACAAGTTTAAATAAGTGATTTCTGTTATTGGAGGGGGGAGTCCCTTAATTTTATTTTTTTTTAAATAATTAAATTTAATGTTTCCTTAATTGTAGGGAGAAATCAGAACGTTAAATCTTAATGTTAATTAGCTTCTGAGCAGCAACTTAAGAAACCTTAAAAGTGGGCAGGGTAAGATAAAAGAAATGAAGCCAATTATTTTCATATTAGACCATGTTCAAAGTCAGAATTGTATTTTTGACTAAAGCATCAGTACTCACGCTTCTAAGGACAAACTGGAATCAGAGCTTGGATTCACTGGCAGATGAGCTAGACAACCTAACTCTTCTCTGCCGTGAAGTTACACTGTAGTGGATTCCTGATCATTGTAGGATTGAGGGCAACAACACTGCTAACAGTCTGGCTAGAGGAGGTGGAACTTTGCCTCAAATAAATTCTATTCCTAGACTGGAGGAAGCAAAGACAATAAAAAAATCTGTTATTGGTCAGAGATAGAGAGATGAGCATCCAAATTACAATCCTCATGATGTGCAGCTACTTAAGTCACTAGGGGAGAACAGGTCCTTATCTTTCTCCTTAAAACTGGTAGCAATAGGCTGATAGACATTTTATTTAAAGAGTTCAAAATTTACTCTAATCCTCACCGAGAATGTATTAATGGCGATCAAACCATTGAACACATTCTGCAAACGACTTACAAGATACAATCAATAACAAATATGGCCTGGAGGATCGCAAAAGAACCACCCAGTTTATATTTGTACCTCCTGACTTTGCCAAATAGAGAAGAACATTAAAGAAATATTATTCTACCTCTTCATCATTTACCTGTAAAGATAATATAAATTGATGAAACTTTCATCAAGTAGTAATGAAAGCATAGCCAACATGAACTGAAATTGTTTAGTTTTTATTCTTTAGAAATTGCATGTATAAATAAGCTATGCTAATAATTTTATATTATATTCAGATTTATATGTAATATATTTTTTTTTTGTCAAACATGGTGACAATGCTTACATATATTGCCTAATCGTCTACTGAAATGAAAAATATAAAAAATTCTATTGGAAATTTAAAACTATTAATGCATTTCTAAAATAACAAAGTCTTTGCATACATGCTCCTACATAGTGTTGTGATATTAGATATTGTGGAGTTTTTGTGTAAATATTTAATCCAACTTATCAAGAAGGCAAAATAAAAACAATTGAGAGTGGATGAAAAAAACAAAAGAAGAGAACCAAGAAGAGCCATTGCAACAAAAGAAAAAGAACTGATTTGGTTTGAAAATAATTGATGAGGATAAAAGAAGAAGAAGAAGCATAATTGTTAACAAGTATTTATAAATAATTAATTTAATTTTTTTTGTAATTAAATTCATCTTTTTGCCAGATTTATTTTTGTTAATAGAACCTAATAGTAAATAGTAAATAAAATAAATTTAAAGTTAACAATAAAACTAATTTATTTGAAGAAGTAATAATAGATTATTATTAATATTATAAATGAATGAAGAAACTCTTTGATTATAGTAGTAAAAATTAAATGCTTAACATAAAAGAAATTAAAACAAAACGAAGCACTTAAATAATATAGTGTATATGACAGTCTTGAAATGTGTTTTAAAAAAACACAATATATATGCTTTTCACAACAATTGCAATATTAATACTGGATTTGACAAATAAAATTTCTCTTAAAATATAAAATAATGATATCTTTCCGTTAAATTATAATGATCATATTCTAATATCTTTTGATTGTATTGTATTGGAATATAAAATATATTCAAATATTTTTACCCGTTATTGATTATTAATTAATCAACATTAATTGTATTTTATATCTACCTGACGCAGAACAATAATTTGGCTCAATCACATATTACAGAATATTACTTTTAAATAAAAAAAAATATTCTTATTAATAGTCCCTCTCTGAAATCAAAACAATATTCTTACAATTCTTACTCATTATACCTATTAGGTATTATCTTACTTCTTGTAGTAGTATCCTCTGATTCTTCTTTTTTGCGGATGCTCCTTTTCACAATTTTGTATTTAAATTGATTTATTTCTAAAATATTTCTCTTTGGTGAACAATAATTAATGTCTTACATTGGATTGATTGGGGCCGTCACTGTTTGCTGAAATGATTTTAATGTTGAATGTTCTCATGCTTATGATAAAATTTCAAGTTCAGCATCATTGTACTGAGCAAAGCAGTTCTGTACTGAGTCAGTAATTGGAACTGTGCACATCATATAAGGTTTTCAAAGTATGGGGCGGGGTTGTATCAGCATGATTTAAAAGTGTGTGGCCTGATTTAAAATAAGAATGTTGGTTTAGGTACGTTATGTACATGATCATTGAAAAACAATATTAAAAAGGATTTATCATATAATGCATTGCATAAATGTAGGGTATAGCAATTAGAATTTTCTTATATTGTGTATTTCAGAAGAAAAAAGGTCAATACATGTTAGCTTTGTGTCATCTTGTGTACAGTAGACCTACGTGTTGTATTTTTTTTTTAAAAAAGGAGTTGAATCTGGAGCAACTTTTACAATCATACAAAATTATTTTCTCTTAATAAGTTTTCTAATATATTTTTATGCTTTGCTGAAATAAAATTTGTAAATTATTAGGGGGTCATTAAGGCTTCTTATAGTCAATAAAACATCCATTAAATCTGTAAACTATTAAGTCTAGTGAGAATACTATTAGTATTTTTTCTGCATAAACTTATTTTAGCAAATTTTCTAGCATGAGTTCGATCATTAATCAAGAAAGTGGATCAGGAATGCAAGCTCTTCTACAAGCGTAAGTTCATTATTTCAAACAATATTGATTATTAGTTTATATTAACTAACATCTAAAATTATTGTTTCTTATTAATATACTATTAGTCCATCACAAATTGTTTTGTGCTGTTGTGCTATTGATGTCTTTATTAGGTTGCTTTATGAGAAAAAAAATAATGAATCACATTATTTATTTATTTTTTATCTCACTTTAGTGGCCATTAATATTATATATACCTTATTGTGTCTAAAAATATAGATAAATTAAACTAATAATGATGGTGTAACTAAATTAATTTAGGCTCCTATTCTAATTTATTACTATTATTAATTAAATAATTATTTTATTTACGAATATTTTCTTACCAAAACTCCTACTTAAGGCATTTGTGAATAGTTGGTTTTGTATTAAAATTATCTTAATTACTTAACAGTTAATACATATGTTCATATTAAATTAAAAAATCTGGTAAATTATAATCAATTCTTAAACAATAAATAAAAGTTGTTTTTTTTGTGTTTTTTACTTCTTCCTTTTGATATTAAGTTATGTCACCTACCAACTATTGCCATAACCTCCGTTGGCCTTACTTCTTCATAAAGTGTTTCTCCATGGATTTAATTTAAGAACCTACAGCAATTCATAGCATTAAATAATTAAAACCAGATTCTTAACCTTATTATTAAGATGTAATTTTAAACCAAACTTTAGTTATTTATAAGTTGACTGTATTTAATAATTATATTGTTTGTCTATCAAATTCATTCCTGGTCATTGTCTACCACAATGGAAGCCAACTCCATTTGCATGGTGATATGCCCTGAAAATAAATATCAAATTGTAAACAAAGCTATTTATTTTCTACAGTTAAAGTCTACAAGTCCACCTTATGTACTATTTAGAGTTGATGTAATTTATAGCCGAGAGGTTTGTCAATCTCCAGCAGGTGACAGGTTGTTTGGTTCACCTTACAATGTAAGTTTATCTTGCAAAATGGGAAGATGGCAAATTTGGTGAAATTTATTTATAAGTAGTGAAGTTTTGAGCCTGATTTATTAATCTCTGTTTGTTTCTATTGTTAATTTTATAGATGATTATATGAATGTTCATATTTTTTAGGTGATGGTCTTCTGACAAAGACACATTGAACTTTTTCCATTCTTGTTTCCCAGCTAGTATTTTGTTTGACAGTATTATGTGTTAATAGCCTTGTCAAGAATTTATTGTTATCTTGAAGTTTCCTTTATTTATACTGCATATGTATTTTAAATGTTTGTATGATTAATAATTCCTTATATTAATTGTTTCCATTGCTTTTCCTCCTATCACAACTTTCTGGTGATCATTTATGAAAATTTTTAAAATCTCAGATATGCTAAGCATTAAATCAGAGTTGTTAGTTAATCCTTTCCCTTCCCTAAACAAAATCACTAACCTTGTTGAGGTGTAACAACTTTGTAATTTTCTTGTAATAACCTAATTTATAAATTAAAGCATTTATATTTATAGAGTTATATAGAAAAGTCAGCAAAAAAGCTTCGTTTTTTTTTAATTTCTCATTTTTTTGTCAATCAACTATTTTACTTGAGTTGTTCAGATTTTAGATATTAACTATTCTACGATTGTAGCTAGAGAATATCAAGTTCTTGCTTTACATCAAATATTTCATTCACTGCTCTCCGGTAATTTGAGGAGATTATTTATTTCTAAGGGGATTTGATTACAGACGAAATTGTTTAGAACCAACTACTTCCCCAAAAGGTTTTATAGGTTACTCTAATATTCCTTTGTTTTAGTAATAGGTGTAATTTTTTCTTCTCTAGTCTGCTTGAAATAAATAACTGTTTAGTTTTAAATTTATTACTACTATTAAGTTAGCAACATATAATTGCCTATAGAGATATTCAAATTTATGTATAATTAATTATTTCAAGCATTATATTAATAATTTTTTTCCCTGTTTTTGTTTGGAACTTGATAGTAATAACCAACCCTACACCCAACTAGCTTAGTTCTCCTCTCAGTTAAATATATAATTACCATCATTCAATTGCAATCAAAATCATGCCTGGTGCTATTTTTTCATTAACAGTTTTTGCATTAATCCTCTTTAACTATACAAATGAAATTTTTATTACAAGGCAGTGCAGTTACAAAATTATAGCTTATAATATATGTGTTTTTTTTTTTTTTGTAGTGGACAGAGTTTAGCACGGCATATGCAGACTGAGAACCCTAACTTTTTTAACCAATTGAGGCAATCATTCAACCCTAATGATCCCAGTGGCTCTAATACACCTGGTGGAAATGGTGGTCCTAAACCAGATTCTGACCCCTCTTCTTCTCAAGACAAAAATTCCTAAATATTAATACCGATGTCCATAATATTTATGTGTATATTCTTTTTTCTAGTTTTCTGCCTTAAAGTTTCTTTATTGTTTAAAAAATTGAAAATCCCTGTTTCTGTAGATTGATGTTTGTTACAAAATTGTCTTAAAAAATTTTCACTTTCCTGTAAATCCCTTGTAAATCAACTTTGTTCCTGTATTTTATTTTAATTTCATAAAATATTTTTTCAAGATTAATAAGAAAAGTTCATTTTTTTAATTTTTACTATTTTTGTTGTGAATTAAAATGTTCAGTACTTAGTATTTTACTGGGTCATTAGAGTGTTTGTTGTCAAATGTAATTGCAGATTCCAAATTCACTGTTACCAGATCCTTGTGTCATGCTTGTAAAACAATTTATGCCAGTATTAACATTTGTTTAAATGAAAATTAATGTTTAATTAGTCTTGTTTGTTTCACAATATCAATTACTGTCTATTGTATTTAAAAATATCCAATTATTGACCAATTAAACATCATAATTTGATTGTTGTTGGTTTTATTTCTTGTTTGTCATTATTTATATTCAGTTTTACAATACTTGTTCTAAACCAAGTAATTTGTTTCTATGTTTCATGAATGTAATAAGTAAAATATACATTGTAATTTAATAACCACACAGTTTAATCTAATTGTTGTTACATCAGTTATTACCTATAGTTTCTTTTTTCATTCTATATATGTTACATAAGCTGGTCTATTGCTTAATTTACTTATATTTATAAAATATACCAGCTATTGCTGTCTAGCAACTAAATCTTATTAAAGCCATTAATTAATCCTGTTCGAATTGAATATGGCCAAAACTTTCAACAAAAAGTCCAAAGTTGAAGGAAGAATAATTATACTTAATTATTATACTAGTTGAGATAAGAATCAGTTGCCTCAGCATTCGTCTTCATTAGTTTAATGACTTCAAATTAATTATAAACTATTTAAAAAATATATACATAAACTAGGGTAAATAAACAATATTGAGAAATAGTTTATGGGACTTCGTCCAATTTTCTAAAATATTTATTAATCAATGGTTTAAATAAAATCCTTAGTATTTCTAAAAAAAAAAATACTTATTTTTCTTTGTTGAACCAAATCGCCTTAATAACAGATAAAAACAACTACAAATAGCTGAATACTGGCAAAATAAAACACCTATTTAAATCAGTTCTAACAACATTAAACCCAGAATTTATATTTTTTGCTAAAAAAATATTAATTTTTGGAATTCATTTATTTATTTTTTCTCGACTATCATTAACCATGTTGAAAAATTTAGAAACTAAAATTGCAAATAGCTTCTGAGCAGTGACTTGAGAAAGCTTTAAAAGTCAGAGAGAAGCGGATCAGTTAATAGATCTGGGGCTAACTTTTTTTGCATACATGCATTTTTATCTTAACCAAAACATATGCAACATTAACATTTGAAGGTGTTAAGTATGCATTTAAAGTTAATATTAATTGGTGTTCATTTGTACGGATCACCCTATTAAATAGTATTGATGTCTAAACATAATAATAGTTTATTAAAGCCCCAACTCATGATTTATATTATTAATCATAACATCAATTTTTTTAATTTGATACTAATGCATGATGTCAAAATATTTATTTTTCAATTACAAATAATTGATTAATAATTAACTTTTTATTATTTTTCATAAAGTTACTTTTATTTTTAGCATGTCTTGGGTAACAGGTAGTAATGCGCTTTGATGCAAAATAACAACCCTGTTCATGAAACTGGGGTTGTAAAAAATTTCAAATAGGATTTCGATTATTTTATTTGCAAATGCAATGTAACCATAGGGTAGAAAAGCAAGCAGCTCGTTTCAACAATTTTAATTAATCACACAAATTTACCATAATCGTCTGTCCTGCGCAGCTTTGTGTCCAGTTGTCAATCCCTTTAAGGTTCCCTTCTACCATAGGTGTTGTTGCAACCCTCTGTGTACGGAAGGTGTACCTGACACCCATTTGTAACCATAGGGTCGGGGAAGTAACAGGAAAGAGGGAAGGCATGGGTATGGCTATATTTTTTATGTTTTCCTTGACAGACAGATGGAACTAACAATGTTAAATTTTATGTAATGTTTTTTTTGTTTTAACAGATGACAAAGACCAGGAGAGACAGAAAAACACTAGGGTGAAAATAAGGGTTTCTTTCTGGTTTTGAAAAACAAAACGCTAAAAATTAAAGAACTTAAATATGTACCAAACAAAGACTATTGAAATTGGTTTAATGACATTAACTAAGCAATTTTGATTGTTGGTGTTTGTATCCGATTCTACTTCTTTGGGAACCCCCCGCGCTACTAAGCATAAACCTAGTCCTCAGTTGTTAGCTAGTACCACATGGGGTACTGTTGTTAAATTAAGTGTTATATGATAATGTAATGGTCAGTGACTTTTTGTGTTGGGAAGTGTCTTTAGATTGTGTGATAGTAATTATCTAGATAAAAATGCCTTCAACCATCATGACATGGAGTGTTAGATGTCATCACTATTTATATATCAAATGAGGACAATGGAATGTGAGGCTTCTTGGAAAATGATGTTGCTACTTGTTGGTATAATTGTTCATCGCGTAGCCTATGGAATTCCTTCTTCATTGAAATAGCTACCTACTCCAAAACATCGCTGGTAAATATGGAACACAACTTTGGGGCCACTCACCCAGAAGTGGAGGGAGCTTCTGGGACTTCACCTTAAATCTGCTGGAGGCTTTGTAGAGACTGGAAATTGTGATTACTTTCTTAGCAGTGATGCCCTCATTGTATCACATTTATCACTCGAATAGTGGACATTTTGTTCTACAAAGATCTGAATTCCATTTTACTGGAATTTTTGAAGAACCATCTATTGTCAGAAGAGTCGAGATTCCTGACTCAAAACACAATCATTTCAGAAACTTCAGCTGTATGCTATAACGGTTATTTACCTGTTAAGGGTGGGTATTATAGTAAAGGTTTCTATCAGAGTAGTAAGCTACAACCATTCAACTTCGCATGCTTTAATTGTGGTTATTGAGAACTCAAGAAGCAAGATTGTCCTAAATTAATCTACAATTGGGACATTGAGACATAATAACAATGTAGTTGGTCAAGAAAACATGTTAGCAGACCTGACGTTGATTTCAGCAGAAACATTCCTGCAAGCAGACCTGGACAGTTATGAAGATGTATAGCATAATTTTGAACCTTCAGATGTACAGGATGTTTTCAAAGTTACAGAGGTAAATTTGATTTAAACATAATTTAAAGAGGTTAAATTTGAACTTCAGTTAAAGAGGTTATTGGAAAAGCTTCAGATGGAAATTATGTAATTGAAATTTTTGGTGGAGAAGACGAAACTTTGGAAGAAAACAATGCTGACCAAGAATTTCTTCTTCTTTCTCCTCAAATAATTTTTTTTCCTTTATAATCATTCTTTACGTAATATAAGATTTGACTATATCGTGATGAGCAAAAAAAAAAAGAAATGCTCACTGTCCACTGGTACTACTCCAAGCTCATCACCAGCGGAACAGAAAGTTCGTAGAGGCAGACCTCGGAGTGTTGCCACCATCCAACTCAGCTGCCACATCCATGGAAGTTAGTATCTCAGCTGGGACAGTCTTCAGCTCTGGCACTAGAATCTCCATTTTTCACCCCAAATCTTTTTGGGCCACCACTACAAGTTACATCTGACCAAGACTTGGATATCATAGCAACTCTCAAAACACCAAAGTCATCTCTGAAATATGCCAAAAATATTAAAAATCATTAGGATTCACAACAAAAAACGAAATTTAGAGAAATAAAACTATATTTAGAACTCAAAAAAAATCAATCATACCTTGTACCTTATTAAATTTATATAATACCAAAAATAGTAAAATATTCACCTTGTAGAGGGAGAGGGCTCAGAGAACTCACGTGTACGCTACGTAATCTTTAGATGGACTGATTCGACTGGACTGCTGATTCCGAAGCTACTATAAGCCGAAGAAGGCCTAACAATGTGGTGAGAATACCATAGTATAATAACATCACCAAATTACTGCCCCCCCCCCCTAAAAATAAAGATGTTGAGTCCCATATCTCAAAAAGAGACAATTGTGCACGGTTTGACTGCTTACACACTAAAGTTATATAATATCAATTTTCTTCATAATACATTAGTATTATATAGTAGTATACAATAATGATCCGATCAAGCAATGCCAATTATTATTAGTAGTCTGTATGTGCAAAATATACTAAAAAGATCTCACTTCGGTTAAAGGTTCTCTCTAAGTGAAATGAAATAACTAGTGCCAGGTTAATAACTAATAAATAACTAGGCTAGTGCCACACAGAGGTTAACCACTTAAAAAGTGATTCTGCAAACAATGTTTTCAAGATGGTAGGATCTCTCCATGAAAGGTATCCTAATGAAATCTATTATCAGATTGTTTTTAAAAAAATGTTACCGGCATACAACTTATATGGGGCACCTGAATAATAAGGAGCCACTTTAAAATTTGTTGCCCATTTGGCAATTCAACAGTCATATATGTGTGGCATGTTTTGTCAATGATGGTTTAAATAGTTTGTACACACATAATACAATTCATCTTCCAGTTATAACAAAATGCACAATATATTCAACTAAAATAAGGATGGATCTGAATACACACAAAGACATTAATTTGGGCGACTAACCATCTACACAAATACTGACCGACTTTACTTTTATTAAAATATTTCTTTCATTATTAATTCTCACTTCACAATATATGAAATTCCCCTGATTACTTATACTTTAATACTTCACTTTTAACTTTAATTTTAATTCTTTCCTTATTACATTTACTTTAATTACTTATCTTATTTTTTATGTAACACATCATAAGTTTCAGAAGGAAGGCTCCTAATACAATAGAGACTTTTTGTCTGGAAAAAAAAATAATATAATATATGTGGGTCGGACAACAGAGATATATGCCAATGCAGTAAAAAAAAAACAAAACTAGATCTACTTGAAGATTTGAAAAAGAAATTTTTTTTAATGCAATGCAATAGAAAGGGGACTAGAGAATGTGGGTACAAAATTAAGGTGATACAAATTGTTTTGGCCATGACATACTGATCAGGTGCTTGAAGAATGGTGATGTCTGCTTGATTGCAAAGATTTATGAAGATCTGTCAGCTTGAAGATAACTCGATGATGTCTGCTCCTGAAGTCTGCCAATCAGCTGCACAGCAATAGGGGTCTCGAATCACTGCTGTAGGAAGCAATATTTAATTGGGGCTAGGCTATACAGTTGTAAAGAACCTACGTTTCGAAGGGTGTCCTGACGCCAGCTGACCACTTAGTATAGCCATCAGAGTCAAAACACATTCTGCCCTTTTAATATTTGTATTGCTGTGGAAATGAAGAAAAACAAAACGAAAATAGGTTTTATCAGGATCAATAATTTTGTCCACCTTTCGTTCACCAAAAGTAAATCGTGGCAGACAGATAAAGAAAAAAAAACATTTATTCATTATCCTCAATTAATAATTAAAAACTGTTATAATATCTCTTATTAGGTCCAGCTACTGACATGATAAAACATCAATATGAATAAGTGTGCTTGAGAAATAAAACACAATACGTGAATGACCATGAACATCAAGATTTTATTAAATAAAAAAAAAAACATTATAGACTTCAAAAATGAACACAACACTTTGGAATAGGCATGATAGATTTAATCATTATTCTCTACGATGAGATAATGTAAAAATTAAACTATTGCGCCCTTCGGGATCAACCAGCAAGGTGTGCGACTCAGAAACCCAAGCAATAGCCATTTTGACTAAAATGTCTACCATTTAAAAAAATTATCTTGATTTTCTAAAATATCTTCTATGTTCCCAAATTTTAAAATGCCTTGAGAGCCAATGTATCGTTACGTCCAGACCAGTGTGATCTGTATAATGCTAATACAATTATATCTTCAGCTTACATTAAAAATCTATTTTATACTTAAATTCCTGATCGGTTTTCTCTTCTAAGATATAAGTTATACTACAACTTCTTCAGGGACTTCAAAAATGGGTTAAAGGTGTGTTATTTATTTTTTCTACAGACTGGTCACACATTTATTCTATCACTTCATTCACTACTGCTACCGTAGAATCTTTAATTGACCCTTCAAAGAAACTTCGCCTTCTTCACTTAAATGTTTCTATTTATCGTCGGTTTCTAGAATATCAATTATATTCACAGATTATTCTGACAAAATTACAATATTCTCAGAAGCAATATCTTTGGCAATATTGCCCTCATCACTTGGAATTTCTGTATGAATCATCTTCTCAATCCGCTTCCCTAATTTTGAAGTTAGATTTTCATCAAAATTGTTTACTTTTCCAATACCTATTGTATTTTAAGGTAACATCGTAACTTACAGTTGAATTATTTTCTTCTATCCTCCCACAAAGAGATGAGAAGCTTCCACAGTCACAACCACATGCATTTGAATTTTGATACTCACCAAGATGAGGAAATATTGATGAAGCATCCCATGGTTCATCTTCTTCAAAATCTTCTTTGTCAAACACTTCATTCACAGCCTATTTCCTCATCTGATTCGTCAGCCGATTGTTCTTTTAATACTTCTTCACTTTCAACTGTATCATTAAAAAGTACGTATTCGTCGCCATCCTCCGTAGCTATGCCTATTCAGAGAACAAATCCGTAGCTGTCTGAAACAGAATTCGATTCTTAAAAACACCCTCTAATCAAAGGCACGTAGCCATTATCCTTGAGACTTTCCAGAGTAGATTTTTGTGGAATCAAGTGCATATTTTCACGTTGTTTTATTGCTTCCTCTTTAACATAAAATTCTGCCCTACGAGAAGCAATTTTGATTATTTTTTCTATCCATTTTAATAGATTTTCTTTATAGTTTTGTAGAGACACTACAGCTTGTTTAACAATTTCACAGTATGAGACATCATGTGATTTATCTTTTTCATAACTTTCCGTATATGGTTGCACATCTAGATTTACTCATTTTGTAAACCATTGAAGGAATAAATTACTGATATATGATTTAAAGAGTATTCTCGACAGGTGGTGGTCAGCCATGTTCTGAAAAATGGTCTGTAAGTCAATCTAATTGTGTTTTCAAGTTTCTCTAATTTTTGGTCAGTCTCATCCCTAAACATTCTGACCGTTCAACCTCATTCTGACGTAGAAAATAGGTTGTCTACTGTTTGAAGTAACTGTGCTCATCAATACGATATTCTGGGAGTTGGTGTTAAAAGGTTGGCTAGGGAAGTTCCCGTTTTCATTTTGTCTAAACTGTGCCAATGGAAGTTTTTCCCAATGTTGTCCAATCCGTCCCGATTGAGGTTTTTCCCGCCAAGCTTTGTTTGTCCAATTGTTCTGATGTGGGTGGTCGTCCTCTCTTGTCTGTGGCCCCATACCTGTTGGTTTTGTTGTCTGTTAAAATTATCATGGCTTTCCTGTCTATTTCTTCATTTTTGTTGGTTTTGAAGTCTGTCATGATTATTGTAATACCTAGAGTCCCTGGATGGCAAGGATGGTCTCGCTCCCCAATATGTTGTGGGTCATAACGATTTGTTTGTTGTTTATTGAATTTAGATTTTTTTTTTTAATTGTTATCTCCGAATGTCATATAATTTAAGAACAGTGAACATTAATTTTGGACTTGGGCTCTAACTAGGCCTAGATTTGTAAGGATTTGAAAGATTTTGTACTTGTTAAAAAATATTCACCATCAATACATACAATGCAGGACCAACTTTATTTGATTTTACCTGGAACTAGATACTCTCTATTTTTTAACTTTGAAAATGTAGCGTTTTCTGACTTACTTTTTTGTTTCTATGGTAAAGTGATAAAACAAATAATACTTATTTATAGAGACTGTAACTTCTGAACTGTTCGATACCAGAATCCTGAAATTTTCGTCGGTCTTCCTAGTGTCTAGGTATGGTCCTGATTAGGGGCTTATAAATCCCATCAACTCACAGAAATACATGGCTACACGAAGAATGTGCTTTTGTATGCATTCATTGGTGGTTATGTCAAAAATTCACCGGGTAATCTAAGTGCCTGGTCATCGACTATGCTAGCTTTAGTGCCTTCCCTGTCTATAGTACGTAGGCCAAGAAGCATAGTTGGAGGTATTCAGACTTCTGCTGAGTATCAAGATGTGAAGTCAGAATGTCCTGTGTCATCACTCAATCCACCCATTGGCCTGAGGTTGGTATGCTGTAGTCTTTTGCGTGTCTAACCAAGTAGAAAGACTTTTGAATAATGGAGATTCATCTTGACGGCCTTGATCCGTTGTTACCAGTCGAGGAGAAGGGGAGTGTCCGAAATCTGGAGATCTATACTTGACAATTGCTAAAGCGATAGTCTCGGCAGTGATGCCTGTAACAGGTACTGCTTCCGTCCAACATGTGAAGCGATTTATCATGGAAAGACTGTACCTGTTGCCTCGGGACGGCAAAGGGCTAATTATATCGATCAGAACATGGCGAAATCTGCAGCCTGCGGGATAGGTGCCAAGTGGTGCCACAGTGTTTCGAGTTGGCTTTTTGACAGTGTACAAAGCAATTTGCCCAGGTACCTACATCTTTGTCTGCAGAAGACCAACATAATTTCAGAATAGCAGAATAATTTACAGAAGTGCTTGCAAGGGAATTTACGACTGGAACGTACCCTAGGATGACTTGGAGAATGTAAGATGTTAAATATCCTCATGCGGTAAACATGTTGTATGTAAGTTTTTGCATAGTCTGTAGAGGATGTTTTACGCCAAATACGTCACTTTCCGGGAGACATTGGCATCTGTCGGAATTTAAGACTCTATTTTCCTCAAAGCCTAGAGTTCAGGATCTTTTTCTTGCTCCTTTGCAAGCAGATCATAATTTTCCCCTAGATTGATTTGTTCATTCGAGGCAATGCATCGGTAAATGGGCTATCATTTCGCTCTATACGCCGGAAATCTGTGCTGAACTGGCTTATATGACTTGACCATCTGCCTATCATAGGTGATATGGTTGGAGACTATGGTCAAAGGTGTACATCAAACATCCGTATAGATCACAAATTAACGATCTTCAATCATAGGTAAGGGTTGCCCGACGGGGGAGATCGCGTCCCCACCCCAGCTACGGGGGTAGCATAGAGAGATGAATCTGTGGTCTTTGATCTTTTCTGGCCTAGACGGCGGGCAGCTTAATTCATTTTTGTTTATTGATCTGACTCCATAAGATCTTAGAAGGTGTGCTCCACAGTGCACTATGTTCAGGAGAAGTGGTGCAGTCTAGGTATTATAGGTAGTTTTACGTGCTCTTGGAATGATCACGAGTTCACACTTGGTAACTGAGGATAGGCGAAAAGCGTATGGATCACAAAGGTGAGTGTGAACCGGAAATAGACAAACTGGACCGCTGGAGGAGATGCTACTAAGTACATTTCGTAGGGTCTCAGAGATCGTCGTCTGCATGGAAGGGGTCCCTTCCAAGGATATGCTAATTAGTGTAGATAGTGCTAGGGGCAAGGCCAGGGAACTCCACTGGGAAGATTGTGGAGGCTGGTAGTACCAGACTAAAGCTAGCAAGGATAGGAAAGAGAGGTGCAGAGGTAATTAAATAAGAAAGTCATAGTTTGAGCAGACCAACAAGCGCCAATGCAGAGAGAATGAGAGCAGAGTTCACTGTTCCGACTGTCTGAAAAAGCTCAGAATATCTGCATTACATAGGCAGGTTATTCCTGCCTACAGCGAATGAAAGAACTGTTTATTTTGGCCAATCAGGGGCTACTACGCCCATGCCCCTAGTGAGCTCTTGCGGTCTCGGGTTCGTGAACTAGTCCCTTCTCTCTATACGAACGCCAAAGATTTATTAATAACTTATGAGTAAGGGTAGGTGGGTGTTTTCTGGTCCGAGAAGAGGGTAAGTTTTTTTGTTGGGTTTGTATTGAGGTTCATTAAATTTAGGACTCCGTAGCGGCACGGAAAGGTTTTTGCATTCAATCTGCGATAATCCCCGCAAAGCCTAAGAGTACCGTCGTCCTTTGGTAGTACGTTCAGAGGTAATGCCCAATGGTCAACATATTCCGTCTTTAATCATCCTCTTAAATATTTGTTTTCTGTTTTGTATCGATCTGGAGCGAGTCGGCGTGCTTATGAAACAGATGAGGCTCCTGTAGTCATAATATAATATAAAATAGGATGTTTGATAGAGCTTAATGTTGGCGATTGACAATTTATGCTGGGAAATTGTTTTAATATATGGCATAGTGATTGATTGCCTGGAATTGAAGAGATGGAAAGTGTGTCCACCTTTAACACCTGCCCGCTGGAAGTCAATCATGTCTTCTGGTCGATGAGCCGTCGTACTTTTAGATCAACCAACAGTTTATAGTGGTTCATCGTATCGGCTCCTGTAATAGGTTTTGGAATATCAGCTATAATAAAATTCCATTGGAAGCATACCGGAGCACAATACCTCGGTGGGGTTACGCGCGTCTTGCACGCGGTCAGGATTTCCGCCAATATTTTAACGTTTGAGTGTCCGGTAGCTGTCAAAACGGCTTTTGTGCTTTAGGACAGAGATCTCATCCAGAACAATTTTAGTAGCTCTTCTGAACCGATTGGATCTCCCACTAGGTTTATCATAATTCGTAGAAGTAGTGAGACTTCTCGTCCCTTGGTTGCTTGTTTACCAAAATCGGCCTAATTGTACGTTGCTCTGATTCATTGCAAGTATCAATTAATCTCTTTTTCAGTTCCACATATGGGTTAGTTGGTGGGTTCTTAACAATGGCTGATGCTTGCTGTTAGTCGACATCTAATGGACCCAGCGTTGTGTGGAATTTAGTGATGCTCCTCGTGATGTTTTCGTCGTGTAAACACTGACTCTTTATAGGTGAACCAAATTGTGGGATTAGGCTTCCAAAATAGCGAAAGTCTATGATTTGCCGAAAGGGCTGCCATGTCCGGTTTAACTTCCTCTTGCTTCTCTGTCATCTTAATTGTAATAACAAACTTAAACGGAAATACACTGAAATTATTAGCAATATATCCACAATTTGAAAAAGTGAACGAGTAAAATATTTTTTAAAAAACACCAACAAATTATTAGTTAAAAACAAATGAGAATCATCATTAAAATATGTTTCAATTTACTTACAAATGGTAAAATTATCAGCTAGATATGTAATATAGCAATTCAACGAAGCATCACACCCCAAACAGAATACTTATAATATAAATCTACAATAAACATAAATAAAAACAAAACTTGCAAATTGAATCACGTCGAGGTCACCAATGTTGGGATATGTGATAAGGGGTTAATTACAATGAACCAACAGAATACAAATCAAATAGAATGCACAATCTATTGATTAAAAAATACATAAGGTATTGAGCTCATTCAAATACATGCATATGATTGGTAATTGAAAAAGTAATTGAAATGCACACCCGAGCCGGCTTAATTGCAAAACTCAAAATATGAACCATGTAAGTAATAATTGTGAAATAATTTCCACTGCTCAAACGTTCACTAATCCTAAAACTCTGATTGAAAAGTAACCTCCTTAGGGTGACCTGTCAGTGATAGTTTTCATCAACTTCATTATTTGCCAGGGGCACGCCAAAACAACTAATGATATGGATAAATGTGTTGGTTTCTCCTGTTCTCAAACCTCTGGTGTTGGGTCCCAACTATTTTTTTTATTATTTTTTTCACTCACGTAATTATAACGATTAATTTTATTTTATTTGTTAAAAGAAAAACCAAGATTGTAATATTTTGTTGTATTGAGATGTATAATTAGGAATTAAGGTTGTTTACGTCTAAGCAAGTGATAAGGTGAACTCTAATGCGATCAGCATCGACTTGGTTTTGGCATTGCGGATCAACTCCGATCGTCAGCGAATTACCGGCTCAGTTCCATGAGATTTGCGAATGAAGAAGGACCCTCGGAAATTTTTTGATTGATGATGACCCCACATTCACACTACTTCTTCATCGCTGACTGTACACCGGATATCCACCACCCACCCACGCTACCAATTGTTTGGATAGTCAACATCGCGAAGAATTTTTTCTTCTCCACTTTGGGATCACCGGTAAGAGGTTATTTTGCTATTACACACACCAACTATCTCCAGATTCAGCTCACACCATCCTTCTACTTGCAAGAATAGAAGGCTATTGACTTTTGGTGATTGACACTATTAAATTTAGTAAATATAGAATTTAATTCATTTTTATTTTTACTAAAGCGAAAATACATTTATATTTTTGTTATCTATGTTTCTTTCATTTTATTTTTAGATTACTAACCCAGTTGCTAACATTACTTTTTTTTGTTTATATATTCGATTTAGAAAAAAAAAAAGTGTACTTTTAATGTTCATTACACATGTATTGCCATGTTATAATTTTAGTTTTTTTTTGTATAATCTTTCCTCGATTATATTTTGTGTACACAATCTTGTTTTTTTTCTCTCTCTCTCTAGATAACTAATAGTTTTTTTTTCTTTTCCTTTTGTTTTTTGTTGTTTTTCTGGGAAAATGCAGGAAACCATTCTTGAACTTTTTTGCTGAATTTCACAGCCGGTAATTTGCAAGGGACAGAAGTTCGGCGACGTAATTTTACTAGCCCCTTCTTCCACATCTGGTATCAATCATATGGTCTAAAAAAAGAGATGTGTTCTGGTGGTTGTCAAACTCCTCTCAATATGTGGCGTCCTTCTGAGCTTGGGGACACTCGACCCTATGGATGCTGACTAACTAACTAACTGATCTGCTTCCATAAGAAAAAAAAGACATAAGCCTCTCTCTCTCCAAAACCACTATCTATTGCATCTCCTGGATAAACCCAGGGCAGGTAGGCTTGATACCTGGGTCTTGGGTCAGGTCAAAACGCTACCTCTTGGTGAATCTTGACAGAAAATTCCTTTTTTAAACTCAGTCTAATTCCAAAAAATGATTAATTTGCTAATAATACAAATTATATTAATATAGACAATAAAAAAAGTACTATCATTAAAATCAAAGTATTTAAAACTACCAGTGATAGGAGAAATTCTAAAAATAGTGAAATCGTGTTAAAAATGATTGCTTACCATTAGTCATCCATTTTTTTAACTGTTATGATTTATCAGATCTTGGGGTGGTTGTATACGTTTTTGGAGAGTGCTGATTTTGACAGTTCGCTAAGTTTTTTGATTTGTGGTATTTCAACTATAATTGATTTATTTATAGGTTTAATTATTTATGTGCAGATTTTGGTTGCATCAGCACATTACAAAATGCTTAGCTATTGGTGGCTCTTAATGTACGGATTTGCTGATTTTGATTGCTGATTAAATTCTTCACTTACTTTTTCTATTTGACATTACAAAGGGCGCTAATTTCAATTATTTACGAAGTTTTTTTATTTCCCATGCATTATTAATAGCTATCATTGATTTTCTCAATGTTGGATTGTATTTATATGTTTTGAAGTCTGATTATTTTGGTTCTTTACTGAGTTTCTTATTTATCTCCTGGGCATACCTAAATAAAACGATTCATCAAAAAACTGTACATGATAATTATTTTTGATTTCAGAAATAATTAGGACAAAATTACAGCATTTATTGATATTGTGTATTGAGCTATGACAGTAGTAATGCTCACAAAAATAGACAATTAAATTCCTTGGAAGGGATTTGAACTGACCCCTCAACATTCTAGAACCTAGCAT
Source organism: Acanthosoma haemorrhoidale (assembly GCA_930367205.1). Lineage (NCBI taxonomy): Eukaryota > Metazoa > Arthropoda > Insecta > Hemiptera > Acanthosomatidae > Acanthosoma > Acanthosoma haemorrhoidale. Next base: position 31,293,320 of record OV884009.1, on the reverse strand, counting down.
GATACCTCTGAGCTAAAACTGATTACAAATTATGTTGGTGCTTGCTGACAGATACTTGGTAGGCTAATAATGTATATTTTCAATGTACCAATCATCACCATTCATTGTAGAGATACGCCCCTGAGGAGTGATAAAAAGTGATGGAGGAAGAAGATGTAGACATGGCTGAATGACATCAGAACTCATCGATTTTAAGAGGCGACTGCCAGGGGGAGGGGAATAGGTTTCCTCTACCATAGCCAGCCAAACATAGCCAATCTCCTACGAAACGCACTATTTTTGTGCGATATATATATTTACAATGTTTACATAATGTGGCCTCAACAATCGCTAGAACTAATATTATTAATGTTTCATAAGGATTCGAAGAGCATTTATAAAAAGATTATAAAAAATAATAGTTTATTTTATAATACTACGTACTATGATCTGTGGGCTCGATATGATTCCAGTGCATAATTTTGTTTATTTTAAATGTTCATATTAACGTCACTGACCAGAGAGTTTTTTATAATGAAAATAATAGAAACCTAGTACAAGCAATGATTTACAATAACATGGTACATTCATTTTCTTTGAAGAATGGCTCCTAATGAATTATCTGGTTTACGTGTGGTTCTTCTCCTGCACCTCGGTTTAGTAACAAAACTGAACAAATTCTCAAAGTCTAATTTATCCGACTGCATAAATGAATGACTCGAACTCCGCAACCGAACTAACTGAATAAAAAGAGAGCCGGTTTATTTTTTATTGTTTTTTCATAACTTCTTAAAATTTACATAGATATATAGTACAATTATAGATTCTCAAGCGAATCTATTTACAATTTATTTTGTATTTCCTATAGCTTGGCTACATTATGTATAGGTTATAATATAAAATGATAATACTATAATGTACAAAGTATAATGATGTAAAGTATATTATACATGAATGGACTGAACTTTATTTTTTTTTTTCCCGCCCTTCCTGAGGCTGGGCCTCAAACGGGCTTGCCCCACAAGCCCGTGAAGCGGGCTCGTGGGGTTACGTAGCCTGTGGTGCGCGTATTCCGGTGCAATGGGATTGTTGATCAGCGCACCTCCGGTTATTCTGTTATTCCGTTTATTTCTCAAATCAAAATAAAATAATAAAACAACAACAAAAAAAAAACACATGATAAAACCAAAACAAAGAAAAAAGAAACAAGGAAACACTTCTACCAATACAATATCTACAAATCCTAAACTAGCTATATACATTTTTTTTTTTTCCCCTTCCTTATAGCTAGTTACTTAACTCTATCTTATTACTATTTACATTTGTGGATCTGTGTTCTACTTAAATCTATACTTAAAACTATATATACATGAGGTGTGCATCCTCTATAACTACAGCTAAGCTTATATCTAACTATCTTCTGCTAAGCCCTACCTCATCTCTATATTTACAGTGAGCTCTCCAGGAACCGGTGATACAACGATGGCTTCGGGTGAGCCTTCCCGAAGACTCGGCCGCTCACCCCGTGCCACCCCCCTGAATATACTAAAGTGCCCGGAGCCTTGAACCCTTTTCCACTCCCCGACCTCTATCGTCCATTCCCTATGAGGGCCTTCCACCTCCCGGGCTCTTCCTCAATTCTTCTCCGTAGGGGAGGTGGATGATCTTCAGTATGCCCTCTCTTCATCTTCGACCTAAGGCGCTGCTCCAGGAGGGCCAGATCTACTGGTGCCGCCGCTTCCAATACCCTCACCGCGTCCTGAGACACCGTCCTATAGGACCTCGTGACCCTTACCAAAGCCGCTCTCTGTATCTTCTTCAGGGCGTGCGTCTGGCCCTTGTTCAGGTGCGCCGACCATGACTGCGAAGCGTACCTTATAATTTCCAATATGACTGCTTGGTAGAGGGTTCTTGAGACTGGGAACCTGACCCCCTCATCGCCCCCCCCCCTATCCTCGCGAAGGAGTTACTCACTGCAACAACCCTGTCTCCCAGGTATTCAATGTGGGGAGCAAGGCTTAATCTTTTTCCCAGTCTCACCCCCAGGTACGTCACTTCCGTGCCCACCCTAGCTCTTCTTCCTTCTATTTCCAACCACATAGGGTGAGCACGGTCGAACTTGCCTCGTATCAAATTCGCCATTGTTTTCTCCGCAGCCATGGTCTCCTTCATTCCGGCGCACCACTCTTTGACCAAAGTGGCACAAGCGCACGCTCTTCATATTACCTCGGCTCGCGAATTCCCCACGATGGTCGCTGCAAGGTCGTCCACGTATGCCAACGCGGGGAATCCACGCTCTTCCAGGGTCACGAGGACCTTGTTAAACACTAGTTTCCAAAGGGCAGGGCCCAGGACTGAGCCTTGGGGACACCCTCACTCCACCGGTGCTTCGACGTCGTAAGACACTCCTCTGATGACCACCCTACTTCCGCTAAGGTAGCTGCCCACGAGTTCATACAGATTGCTCGGGGCTTCCAGCTCCTGCAATTCCCTCATGACGTAGGGCCACCACACCCTGTCAAAAGCAGAGGAGATGTCAAATGTGACCAGCAGCGCGTACTTGGAGCGAGTCGTCATGTCGTCCCTGATCTTGTCCAAGGCATCAGCTGTGCTCCTGCCCTTGCAGGAGCCGTACTGTCTTGGGTGGACCACCTTCTCGAACGTCTGCTGCAACGCCGTGTGCATGAGTCTCTCCAGGACTTTACTAAGGACTGGGAGGAGGCTGATGGGCCTGTAGCTCTTGGTAGCTGTCAGGTCCCGGTCGGCTCCCTTCGGAATGAGTCTGAGCTCCGCTCTCTTCCATTGACTCGGGAATCTCCCGTGGCCGAGGCACTCATTCATTATCTCGAGCAGCTCTATGAGTGGACACGATGCCTTAATCATGGCCGCATCGATCTCGCCCAGTCCTGGGGCTCTTCCGGTCTTCTGCTTCTGCATGGCGATGCGCAGGTCCCAGATGTCCCATGGTGGGTGCAGGTCCGTGCCGGGGGGGGGGGGGCCTCTGTCAGGGATCTTACCCGAGAGTCTTCAGACGAGTCGGTTTCTGGGTCATCCCTGGGGTATGTCTCCTCCATATAAAAGGCCGCTGCTTCTTCCGGGGAGGTGGCCTGCCAGTCTTGGACTGGCCACCCCTGGCCATCGCCACTCGATATGGGATACTCCAGGGGTTCTTCTCCGACTCACGTTGGACGAACTCATCCCAGGTTTTCCTCCGGGTAACCTCTAACTTATTCACGTATTCCTTCCGGAGGACCTGTGTCGGGCCTGGAGGGCCTCCCGGACCTGCTGGTTCCTACACTTCTGGAACGCTCTCCTCGCCATGTAGAGCTCTCTCTTGGCCGATGTGAGGGCGGGCGTCCACCATGGGTTGCACCTTTTCCTGGGCTTCCTTCGCTGGAGGGTTGCTTCCGCAACGTCCCTCATGGCCGCAGTGAGGGACGCTACCTTACTGTCAGGGCTATCCAAATCCAGGGGATCATTCCCTAGGATAGCCCACTCGTCATCCACTAGTCTTCCCTCCAGCTGGATCTGATAGGCGGACCTCCTAGCTCCCCGCGTGACAACCTTGGGCGCCTGTTTCCTGTCTTGGTATCCCAGTGACCACATCGAAGGAGATAGAGTTGTGGTCACTGCTGGTCTTGGTGGATACTATCCAGTTCTCAATACGTCCTGCGAGGGGGGTCGAGGACATGGTAACGTCTATCCAGCTGCTATCTTGCGCCCCCGTAAACGTCGGGGGTCCTCGCTCTTTGTTCATAATTACCATCTGGTTAGCAGCTGCAAAGTTCGCCACCACGACCCCCCTTCTTGTAGTGTGAGTGGGACCCCACGCTGTGTGCCAGGCGTTGAAGTCTCCGCCAATAAGGAACTCCCTGCATCCTCTTTGCCTGGCACATTCCTCTAGCGTCCCGAGCAGCTCCGACGGGTCCAAGTCACTGGGGAGGTAGAGGGAGGATATCAATAGCTTCCCCCCTCTCCACCCAATATGACACGTCACCAGGTCCTCCCAACAAAACTCTTCGAGGGTCATGACGTCCAGCGTGGGGTTACAGACAACGATCGCCACCCTGGGCCTCCTTTCTCCACTGCCTATGGTGACTACTCTAACCGACGCACCGAGACCAGCAATCTCTCCTCGCTGACAGTACGGCTCCTGCAGCAACATGACATCGTAGCGGTGGGTGAGGGCAGATAGCTCAGTGGCCACCACCATGTGGCCATGTTGATTTGGATGACTCTAATCCTACACATACCGGGTCCTTCTTATCAGGGCCTCCGCCTCCTTGAACAACTGCGGGCACTCCTCCACTCCTGACTGGTGCCTGGTTTCATCTTCTTGGCACCCCGCTCTGACGCAGCCCGCACATCTCGGGTGCTCATCCTTCCGGGGGCATTCTTCAGCCGTGTGCCCCTCCTGGGCACACCATCTGCAGGTCTTCTCCTTCCTGGTGCAGGTGGCTTTGGAGTGCCCGTAGCCCTGGCAAATAACGCAGCGGGGGGCATCAAGGTAGTCCTTCACCACTACCTTGTGCCACCCCCCTACCCATACCCCTTCTCCCCCCAGGAGCGCGAACCTTACTAAGACACCTCGGCTACCCAGCTAACATACACAGGATCCCTGATGGCCCTCATACTGAAGACCAGTTTTAACCCGCCTGGCCTCTGGTCTTGTGGAAGGCTCGCCAGGGTAGGGTCAACCCGGGACAACGTATGGCACGTGAATGGACTGAACTGACTTTAATAAAGGTGATGGGGCTCACGCCATTCTTTGTTTCCACTCTGCTATTTATAGGCCACACTCCATTCTCCCCCCTTCCCATGGTTTTTCCTAGAGGTAAATTCTTGTTACTTAGTTAGGTCCAAAATAATATTTATAAGTAGACTCTTTGAACAGAAAACTCACTTCCTTAAAACTAATTTAATTATATTAGATAAATTCAATTGATGATAAAAATATCGTCACATTTCACTCTGGTTGCACAAAAACTCGTATAAGTTAAAGGGAGGGGTTTGACCTGCCATCATACGCGTCTGCCAAACTCGTCACACGTGTACTTTTTAGGGTTTTAATCCAGATTATGAACTGGCCACCTCAAAGTCCGTATACCCACGTCATTGAGGTATTGCAAAGCAAACCTTGCCACGTGTGATCGCGCATTATCCTGTATGAAAATGAAATTTTCACCAATAAATGGTGCAAAAGGGATCACTTATTTCTGAATAATTTCCCTCACATACAAATCGGCATTAACCTGTGTTCGCCGTCGAAGTAATTCCACCCCTCACCATAAGTGAACCACCTCCAAATTGACTCTCCCAGTGACATTGCACTCAGCGTAACGTTCACCAGGTCTTCGGTAAACTTTCATCCATCCATTTGGTGTATAGAGAGAGAAGCGTGGCACATCTGGAAACAGCACGTTGCTCCATTCGTTTGCAGTCCACCTAAGGTTTCCCGAGCAAATTCCAAACGAGCTCTACGGTGTTCTCTGGTCACAATGGCTCAGATGCTGGTCTCTGAGGGTTTAAATCCCCTTCAGAAAATATTCTTCTGACAGTTTCTGCATATATTGCTACTCTCCGAGTTGTATGAAGAAGTTAAGCAGTCTCAGTAGCAGTCGAAAACCGACTCCGAAGCATCTGTAGTACAATAAACCGGTCATCTATTGGCTCTGTCACTCGCGGCCGACCTGATCTGGGTCTCCGTGTGCACAAACCTGTCTCACGTTAACGGGTAATTGCTCTCCAAACAGTAGTTTCAGGTAAGCCCAATGCACGGGCTGCATATCTTTGGCTTCAACCGTCTTCCACTAAAGCAGCGATATTGGCTACTTGCTTGACAATCAAAAACATTTTTTAATTAACTTAAAAAAAACCTTTTACTAAATTTTTAGAGATCAGTTGCACAAGAAACCAAAGCAGAAATTTCTGTATCATTTTTTAAATTTATTTATTGCCGTTTTCCTTTATATTTATAGCCCCTGATCACTGAAAATGTTTAATATTAACTAAAAAAGAATTGAAAACCGAAATAATTTTATTAGGAAGCAAATATTTTAATTTTTTTAAGTGCACCACTTTTTGTGTGGGGGAGTGTGGATTGTCCTTTCTTAATTTTAAAAATTAATATCGTTTGAATATAAATTCTTAGCTAAACAAACTATACTAAATAATTTTTTTTTTTTATCAACTACATTACATACATGCCATTGACGTGGTTCCATTTAACTTAAAAAAAAAATCAATTTTAATTTTTAGTGCATCTTTATGAAAAGGTTGGTGTGAAATAATCCCCTAATTTTGTTTTCACAGTTTGAAATAAGATAGGCAATAGTGTAGCATTTGTTCCTGGTTCATACACACTTAAAGCTGAAACAAAAACAAGGTCCAACAAATTACAACTAAAGGGATAGACCATTTGTTAAATCAAAAAGACAGCACATTCAAAACTTTTAGCTATTACGAGCTCTTAGTGTACGGATTCACTGGTTATATATAAAACCCTATATAAACCATTTATCTTTTCATAATTATTTACAACTTTACCAAGGATGTAAACATCTATTTAACCAGTAAAGTAAATATAGTAGAAGTTAAAAGGGCACCGAAGAATTACATGGAAGAAATTGCTATCTCCAAAAGGTGTCTGAGTGACAATGCTACTTGTTTTACTTTCAATAGATGGGATAAAGTAATAAATGCTAAACTATTACCAATCTATGAAGGGACTTATGTGGTAAAAGATAAATATTCCTATGTCTCTTATTTTAGACTGAAAAAAAAATTAAGAGGTTATTTCATACCAATCTTTTAAAAATATATTATCCTAGTAATTAAAACTAAAATTAAATAATGTTTTGTAGTTTAAGATAAATGGAAGTGGCTAATTGGATGTACATAATCTAATTTTTTTTTTAAATGTATTGATATGTTAATTTGTTTTGTTATGTATGGTAAGGAAGTATATTCAAATGAAATTAATGTTAAAAATAATTTAACAGAATATTAGAACTACTAATTGAGGGCCTTTATGGAAGAACCAGGTATTTCCAGACTCACAAAATTTTGGTGAGAGCCAAATGAAATTAAATAAGACACTAGGTAAGTCCACCACTAGGCTTTGAATAAATCACCAAACTTATTCAAATTGAACTTTTTTTTATTAAGAATTTTACACATGTTTAATGTTTAATTATTCAACATTTTTTTCAATAAGATAACAAGTAAATAAAGTAATGATAAAATATTTACTAATAACAAAAATAACCACATATTTTATTCTGCAAAACGTGCTTTGTCATCTGTTGATGAGGCATCATTTTCACTTGAAACTGAAATATATTTTTGTAAAACTCGAATTCAGATGGCAAATATTTTTCAGCTATTTTTAAGATGTTTCAATTTGTCATCCTTCAGCTTCAAGTTTTCTAGGTATAAAGGATATGTTTCTGTACTTAGAAGGAAAAACCTGTCGAATTTCCTCTTCATACAAAAAAATCAACAGGAGCAAGAGCTGAAGCATTATTTGATACTGTGACTCCGTCCAAAAAAGATCTTTTGAACTCTAAAATTCTGTACTTACTGATCATAAACTTCTCACCGCACTTCGTAGCTAGAGAAAAAGTTTATTTTATGTTTTGATTGTAACAAAAAAAACTTAAAATCCATTCTTTTAACGTGTCAAACAAAATAATTACTAGAAGTTTTACTTATGTAAAAGGTCCAATCTTTTGGTGCAAAGCTTAACAAGCAGGTTATAGCACATTACTTCTTCTGAGTCTTCTGAGCTGGCATCACTGTCGATCTTGAACTCTCAATACAATAGTGTTTAATAAAACAAACAACACAATGTTTAAACAAACCTAACTACCGATTAGGTAAAAAAGTACTCAATAATAATCAGCTCTGTTATGTCCTCATCCACTGAACTGATAAAACTGACTGAGTGAAGAGAGTTTTTTTTTTTTTTTTTTTGTGAATCAAGCAACTGAAGAGAGAATGTATCACAAGACACAGTGTAAACAAAAAAAAAATACCTTTGGAGCAAGAACCACTTGAGTCCAGGACTTGTCTTGTTTTTGCCCCAAAGGTAGTAATGCCTTCATTAACATTGGTGTCAAAAACAACTTAAGTCTGGACATACACAGGTGGTCTGAAAAGTTTCCGACCTCAACATGAAGATGATAATAAAATAAATAAAAGCTAGTGAAATAAAAGCTTTGTTAGGTCGGAAACTTTTCAGACCACCCTCGTACATGATTTTTGCTCCAATGGGTAATGAAGTTTCTATTGGACGTTGATCTAGTCTTTCCCACACAGGAGTGGACTGATGTAAAATTTGTGGCTAGTTCTTGCACCAATCAAAACGCCTATATTATCCATAGTCAAAAACGCTAAATAAAATAAATTGGAAAATTGTGACTTTCCTGGTTCTTGCATCAAGGCTCTCAATTGTAAATGATTTTTGTTCAGTAATAAACCAGTTCTCACTTATATGACCTCTACACTCCTTCCCACATACTCACTTCTGTCGAATGTTCCTTTCTTGTCCAGGCATACACCCTTTGAAACTTAATGCATCCATCCATCTGTTGTCTTCTTCCCTCTCAAATCCTTTCTTTGTCAATTTCTTCTTTTCTCTCAACCTCTCACTATCAAACTATTTTGAGAGTTACCCCATTATTATCAAGATTTTGCATACAATAAATATTTGATTGGTTATTTGTAGCAAATTATTCACTTTTTGTTTGTTTTTTTTGTTTTCTTTCCTTAAAACATAATTGTCTATTACTACACTGTGTATCCATATGCCAGACTGTGGCGTTATACAATTCATATTTTTGTTATTCTTAGGGGACTAATATCCCACAATAAAGTTTCTTGTTCATTTCATGTATTTTATTTATATAGTGATACAGTTTAACTGTTTATCTAAATTATTGTTTAATTCATTTTTGTTTTTGGTTCTTAGAGCTAAATGTTTGTTGACTAAACTGGCTGAACTGGACTGGAAATGCCATATTGAAGACTGTAAATTAAACTAAAAATTTTTTATTTTTATTTTAATTATTTTGATGTTATTATTTTATTTATTTTTTCTGAATGTATTTATTCTTAGAATTTATCATTTTTTTAATATTTATTTTTATATGCAATTACTATTCGTTTTGTTTTAAAATGATTAAGTTATATTGTATAATATTTATTTTATTGTTTTATGTTGTCTAAAAAACCCTTGTAAATATATATATATTTTAAATTGTATGGTCACATGTTTATCCATCTTTTTATATTTTTACTAATTTCAGTACTATATTTAAATTGTAAATGTTATCTCCATGCAATAACCCAGGACTGAGGTAGTTTTTTGGTTTAATAGTCCCCTATTGTAATCCATACTACATGTTTATTGAAGTGTTCAACCCCTCATCTCTTGATATTATCTTAAATAAAAAGAGTAAACTTTGTACAAAAGGAGGGTTGACAAAGAGCGATTTTTATTTTATGACCTTACCTGCAGGGTGCCACTTCTGCACATTACTGTACCTTCTAAAAGATAAAAGATATTTTACCCAAGATTTTTGAACAAAGGAAGAAGTACACTAAAAACATAATAAAACAATTTTACTAATACCAATATACAGCTATTGCTACCAGCAGAACAGGTGACACATTTTACAACAGGGTCCGTCCAACCCTCAACCATTAGAAGAGAGAGGGGCTTCGTGGTAGAATTCTTTTGCTAGTCTCGATCAGTTCCCTTACAGTCATTGATCCAGCAAGCCTAGACTGACTATTGGGTCTCAGTCCTTAGCGTCTGCTAAGTCATCTCCAGTCAAAAGTTGAATCATCTTTTGTCATCAGTCGACATTCCATGTCAAAGATTCATGCAATGTTAGGGTAATCTAAGATTTATGTATTCATGTACATTGCAGTAAAACTATGCTTATTATTACTATTATTAATGCTATAATTATTGTATGTATTCTTTTATTAACGTTTATTTTTTCTATTTATAAATCATTTCACTACACATGGATATATGGCTTAGTGCATATTATTTAACCAGGTAAGCCTCCAGGTATATAATATATTATTATTAATTTATATTATTAAGTAGACAACCTCAAACTGTTTTTAGGTCAAACCTCTTTAGATAAGCTTGCATAGAAGCATTTTGAAAGCTGTACATTTCATCAAAATGGCAATTCTGAACAGGGATTATCTATTAGGTAAATCCTTGTAAAATAATTTTGATTTGTGTATGCTTCATCAAAATAGAACCACAAACTCAGGACTATTTGGATTAATGATTTTAAATTTAATACTGGTTCAAACGCTACATAAAAATGGCACTTGAACTCTGGAGTATTTGAATAGAAGATTTTAAATTAACATCTCTTTAAAGGGAACATAGAATTGCTGTCTCGGCCTTGATACTATATATTCAATTCAAATTTTGAACCAAGGCCTGGAACGTATCATTAAGTCAATTATAGTGTGTATTGCTAGAACTTTTGTATTGGCTAATAAGTTATATATAATATCTGTGCATTTTATATTTACACAAATGATGGCAGAACCAAGGAATGAAAAATTCAATACATTATTGCACTATCTCAAATCAAGGTTTGATGGAACTGGTTTAGTTGAAAGGTTTGATAAACTAGACAAATGGTTTGCTGAATTAAAAGGGAATTTCAACGATTTATGTGATGACTTAATTAATAAACTTAAAACATTCGGAAACACAGAAAATGATACACCGCATGATAATAATCAATTGATTGATAATAACATTAGTACAATAGAAAACAATATAAATGATACACCGAATCACGGTATTTATGTTATTACGATCAGCTGTACAAATTTTTAGGTTTTATAAATATGTTGTCAAAAGTGCAGAAAATTGACCATAATATGACTTCCATAGACCTGGGTCCTTATAAAAACAGCCACATACACAGAATACACAGCCATAATTAAAACAATACAACATTTTTGTCTTTCCGCAACTGTTATTTATTTTTATTTTTTCAATAAGTGCATTCAAAAGCTCTAAGCTCTAAAATTCAAACGATAAAAATCTTACCTACACATATGGAGACAAACTAATTCTATTATTATACACAACAATGAACACAGTCATTAAGTAAAGTATATTCACATTAACAGTGCTTAACTTTACTTGGTTTGAAAATGCCTTTCTATTCTGCTAAAATTAAGAATTCTTATAATTTCCAAAAAAAGTTTTAAAAACTCAAAATACAACACATATGTAATAAATAATTGATATTTTAAATACTATTAATAATTTAATAAAATAATTAAAAACCAGTCAACAAGTCAAAAAAATCACTAAGAACACAATGTATCAATCTCATGGCTACTCACCTATTTAATTATGTGGGCTACTTAAAATATTTCAAACAATTAATATCACGTTTAACTTTAAACAATATCTGCCGCCTCTAAGCTCTTCACTCGGCTAGCTTTATCGAGAAGGTATGGAGGGGGTGGGTTTCTTAGCATACATTTGTTTGGTATTTCTTCCTTTCTATTAATATAATCTGACATTAGGGAATCTAATTTTATTTCAATATTTTCCTGGCTATTAATTAATATTTTAACGTTTGTATGGTGTAACAATATAACTTCATGTGGTGTAGCGAGGACAACTTGTTTCTGTAGGTGTTGGTAGAATTGGCTTGTTTTTTTTGTTTCAGATGAACTTTGCATCTAGTTTATAATTTTCTATTTGTTCTACCAACATGTGATTTATTGCATTCCCCACACTCTATTTTATACATGCCCGATCTATCTTTTAATTGAATTAGGTCTTTAGTATGGGAAGTTGCATAAAGTTACTTTACTTTTGTAGGCTTCACTAAACCACACTTTTTTCAAAATATTCCCTAATTTGTCATATATTTCTTAGATATGGGATAGTGCACAAATTTTTGATATCCAGATTATTTTTATCTTTCTTCTCTATTTCTGTTTCATTCTCATTATCATATCTACATCATATCCATTGGCTATTGCTACATGGTGTGTATGTCTCATTTGTTTTTCATAATTATCCCGTCTAGTGGGTTTTTATGCAATCTATTAATGAGGATGGAACATGGCCATCTTGTGGTTTGGAATCCTTATGTATCGCTACATCGGTCATCGAATCTTTCCTTGTACATTCTGAATTTATGTTTATTTCCATTTCTGCTCACTGTTAGATCTAGAAAATTGTTTGTAACGTCTTTGTTTGTTTCTATTTCTGTCGTAAATTGGTGTTTTTATTTTTATTTTATTTATAATCTACCATAAGAAAACAATACAAATCAGATTCACATTCCGTCATGCTATGTTCCTATCAATATACAAATACCATCACCTAAATTGTACACAAGTTGACATTGACATACCTAGGACTGACCTCTGACATTAAAAAAAAGAGCCAAACATTTAACCATTGGCTTACAATACTTTGTAGTATTATTTTGTTCATACAAAATATGAACTACCTACTTTACGACAATGAAACATATATATTTACACAAACCAGTCTAGATTTACAAGTTTAAAATTTACAACTGAGCTAAAACATGGACAGATTACAGACTTCCAAAAGAAAAGAAAAACTGCTCATTTAATAGAAAATTGATTAAGAGGTTTTGTCAAGTGGAAATAACACAATTTACTATATAATAAAAAAAAACTTTATTCTGAGATATGATTGAATAACAGAAAAGTACAAAAGAGAGTCTTGCTGACATGAAAAATACTATAAAATGTGTAACATTATTCTTATAACTCTACGATTGTCATGCAATTAATTGGGCTTGTTTTAACCATAATTTCCCTGATCCAAGGTTATGATGTGATGTGTTCCACATTTACCTTACTTATAAATAATTTACTAGAAATAAAATAAATCTGAATACAATTATTGGTATTTGATTGGAAAGAAACAAAATTATAGATTAAAATAATAAGTTGAATAAAATATAAAATAAAACACTCTTGCCATTTTTGTTTTGAACATTAATACTTTATTAAATTCATTTCCCTAACTTATTAAATAATTATTAAAGAAAAATATTGCTATAAACTAACTTAGGAACTAATTTAACTTAAAACTAACTTAAATTAAGGGATATTTGAGGGCATGGTGCCAACGTTTATACTGGCTGTGACATTTTTAACTTGTAAATGTAAGTAATGAAGTAAATTAAAAACTTATTAGTTCTTTACAAGTACAGTGCAACCTCGGTAATCCGAACTTCAGTGAAATGAAGAAAACAAGTTCACTTTCAAAACAGATGAGGAAATCATACAAGGTGTTTTGAAAAAATCAAATGAAGACGAACAACATGGACAAAACAAGCCACTATCCTCTACCACTACAGTAAAACATGAAGAAGTTATTGGAAATTTCAACCATTGCATCAAATGAGCGATGGAGAATAATGTACAGTAATAAGCGTAGCAAGTGGCCACACCTCTGAGAAGAAGCATTAAAAAAAATGTTGATTAAGTCAAAACAAACATTTGGTAAAAGTTTTTTTACCAAAAAAATAAAAGTGTTTTTCCTAAATAAAATGGATATGGACACATTACATAATTATATTATTGATATGTATGTTCATATGTACTACATACATGTATTATAGACATTTTAATATTTGGAATTTTTTTAAATATGTCAATATACATTGGGCCTTTTTTAAAAAGATGTTAATATGCATTTTTAATTAAACACTCATTAGTAATGGGCAATAAGTGAGAACTATAAATTTTAGACACCTCTGAGTAGAGAAATTTCAAAAGTTTTTTTTTCATACTTCCCTTTATTCCATTTTAAGCTATGCATAATCAGTGCATTTTGAGGTGTTGTAGAATATACCTTTAATTAACATCGTCAATTAAAATATTTCCTGGTCAAGTTGTTAATTTATTTCTCTTTGTTTTTAGTATTTTTTTTTTCTGTTCCAAATTAAAAAAAATATTTTAATAATATAATAATAATAATAAATTATTTAATTTATATTAATAAATTATAATAATTTAATAATACTTTTTTTTTAACTTGGAATGCCGCATGAATGGGCGAGTGAATGAAAATTGTAAATATGGTAAGAATGAAAACATTTATCACAATTACTTATTCCCCAATGAGGCAGATTGTAATTTTATCATAATAAATTTGTTGTTATGTAAATTTGGAACGACGCAAAGTCTGATGCCTGATAATGCATTGATAAAGTCTGAAACGTCGCAACAAAAATATGATAAATAAATAAATAAAAAAAATCTATGGTAAGTTCCATTATATTCTATGGACAATTAAAAAAAAATACTTTAAATACGTTAAAATCCTTAGTATATATTACTTAAATACCAATAAAATTTCAGATCGTTTGATTCATTTTGATGAGCACTATCGCAGAACATGCATACATATAGACATAAGACGTAAATTCTATCAAGCATTTCATAATGTCATTTATCCATTGTATTTTTTCATCATTATAATTTTTTCCTAATTGAATGCACCAATTTATTAATTTTTCAGTGATAATCTTTAAGTTTTAATTTGTAACAAGTATTTTAATTTAATGTTTCAACTACCACATGTGGATAGAGCTATCATACTATTATTGGTTAGTTATGAGCCACTAAACATTTCGTATTATCAACAATTTCTAGAATTATTAATAACGTTTTTGATGTAACGTAAATGTTTTGTATATATTTATGAAGAACTAATCAGTTTACTATATATATATATATATATATATATATGTGTCAGAAATGATTCAGCCAGTATAAACTTTGTTAAATATATTTCTTGGGTGTGAAGGCAGTGCTGAAGATTTGGTGGGTCTTGACTTGGAATAGACGAGCGACGACCACGGAGTTAGCAACTGAGCTGACTTGGAGAGAAGGTAGGCCTGCTACATCCAAAGTTGCAATAAGCTGTAGTTGTGAAAGTTTCACCAGTGATGGTGAAGTTAATTGTCAAGGAAGACGTTGCTTAACTATGCAGTATCATATGCGTAGGATGTAGGATAAAAGCCTCTAGCTATATGCTCTCATCACTTAACTGTTATACTCTACAACAACTCTCCCCATGACAATAAGGAACTTAATATCGGCCCCGCATCCTCAAATACCCAAAGTTAGTTTTAAGTTAAATTAGTTCTTAAGTTAGTTTAAAGGCAATAGTTTTCTTTAATAATCAGTTTATAGGTTAAGAAAATGAATTCGATAAAGTACCGGTGTTCAAAAATGTTCAATGATTTCAAAGATCCTGTCGGAACAAACCCTCCAGACAATCAATCACGTCAGAACACTTAGGCAACATCATTGTACAAACTCCGGGGACTTCCACACAGAACCCGATGACTGAGGAATCGTCTTTTTGTTTTCAGTTTGGATGAGCTACAAAATACTTCGACGGAAGCTATTGGATTCATCGCAGCGACCGAAACGGCCTATACCACCCCCTGGGTCTTTATAAGAAATAGTAGCAATTTTAAATTGCTAATTTCCCAGCTGTTGTTATATCTTATGATGCACCGTGCTATTTAAAAACAAACCTGTACCCTATTCGTGTAACAGGAGCATACTTTGAACATTTATGCAAATTATCAAGCCGCTAGGTAAAATACGGGTTGAGTTAAAGTTGCTAACAAATTTTAATGGCACTATATTGCCATTGTGTAATTATAGTTTATTTATAAAAACACGATTTACCTTATCGTTAATAAATACCCAAAATATCGTTTTCTGGGGGTTCGCCGAACTATTAAATGGCGTAAAAACCAATACCTCGTGTGTATAAGCTCAAATTCGAGTGAGAAAACTATGATTTGATTTATTTAACTTAAAAAGTATTTTTTAACACCTCCATTGATCCAAGCAGGCTCGTGACCCTAACACGTTTCTGATAAGCACTTTTTTTTTATGAGATTCAGTAATGGACTCCTGCATTCTGCCGACTCTCTTATACGAGGCTTGATCAAAAAGTAACGAGAATTTTTGTTTATCTTAAAATTATTTTTATTTATTCGTCGATAGCAATTTCGTCCCCTTCAAAGTGATCCCCTCAGATATAATACACTTGTGCCAGCACTTTTTCCAATCTTCGAAGCACTTTTAAAACTCACTTTTCGATATAGCTCTTATCTACTTCAGCGATTCTTCTTTTATCTCATCAATGGCATCAAAACGTCACCCTTTCAAGGTTTTTTTATTAACTTCGGGAGCAACAGAAAGTTGCTGGGAGCCATGTCCGGTGAATACGGTAACACAACAGTATTGTTTTTTGCTGAAAAAATATGAACAATCAGTGAGGTGCAGGTGGGAGCGTTATTGTGATGCAATGTCCACGAATTATTTTGCCACAATTCGTAAACGGCGCATTACTTCCAAGTAATACACTTTATTGACCTACGACCTTCTGGCAGAAATGATGCACTACGCCATTGAAATCGAAAAAAGCGAAATTATAAAATTCTCGTTACTTTTTGATCAAACCTCGTATATGTTATGTTCCCGAAGTTAATAAAAAACCTTGAAAGGGTGACGTTTTGATACCATGTGGTTTCTATCTATTAATCTTATTATTTTTCCTATTGCATTTTTGTAGCGGGGTATACACATAACAGATACTTATATTTTAAATTAAGAAAGTCTTTTAGCATGTATCATCAAATTTTTACAGGCTTGCAATTAGATCCGTAGCAATATAAAGGCATACTTCAGAATATTGTCTTGCGAACTATACTAAACTAAATTTGATATTATTTTTTCGAAGAGTATTACTTGTTTGTATGTATTTATATGTGTAAGAAAATAAAGTTGGAGTCTCTAAAAATAACTCGTTTTATTGATATACCATCCTTGAAAATAGATATACTTTAAGTTGCTAAAAATAAAAACCAGATTATACGCCCCCTGTTGCTAACAGGAAAAAAGCTCCTCGTAGCAGCCTCTAAGTATCGATCGAGGATAGAATGCTGGCACGTGTGCCATCAGAACAGATTAATATTGTTTAAAACAATATACTGTTCGGTATTTTGATAACTTTGCATTTCGTTATTTTAAAGGATTTGAATGTTGAGATTTAATTTAGTTTAGCCTTATGTTATATTTCTTTATTTTGGTATATCTTAATTTTAGGTGTAAAATGTTTCGGTCATAACTAAATAAAACAATTTTTGTCGTACAATGTATTTTATTATTATTATTATTATAGCGGTCACGCTTCAGGTGTCCCAGCCCAGGACCTGATCCCATCTGTCTGGTAAGCTGGTAGATATGGGACGAGAAAATTTCCAAAAATGGGAACAGAGACCATGGGAAATGTGATATACATAGCACAGTCCATTCATGTTTAGAATATCCCTTAATATGGGAGTACAAACCCTTCCAAGCCCTAGGGGGTATACCAAAGGTGCTACCCGAAACCTGAGCTCCGGAGAGACAAGGGGCCCACCGCTTCTCGATCTAATTGATGTTATTAGTACTATTAAGTCTGATTAGGAGCTTTAAGCTTCACTAAATAATTTATTTTCTGAGAGTAAATTTAAAAGTAATATAATTGTGGTCTCATTATTTCCTAAAAATACCGAGACGTTTAATGATGACATTTATGCGTCAGCACTCTGGACATTTGGTATTGCCGAAATATATGTCCTATGGGCAATGTTTTATTACAATTTAGGGTTGGTTCTTATGCTATAAGATAGAGAAGTTAACAAAATGCTCCTCAACAACTTTCTTACCCCCAAATCTGCCTTTTATTGGACAATAAGTAGTTGTGATAAATGTTCTCATTTTTACAATTTTCATTTACTCGCTCATTCATACAGGATTTACAAACAGCCCAGAGACCTCCCAAATCCACATCCCTCGCATATGAAAGAGGAAGGGGAGTCTTGGGAAGTCCTCCACGCTCCTCGATCAACCGCGTTACTGGATACGATACAGTGGAGGCTGACCAAGAGCGCGAGAGCCACAGACCCTCAGGACATGGAAATGGATTGGTGAAACTGGTCAGGACTCCCACTGTTACCTATTTATAGCAGGTTACGAGGCCACTGCCGCTTTAGTCTCCGAGGAGGATTATAGGGATGTGTCGCGCTGTCTAATGACTGTGCTAGGGAATTAGGGTGGTTGGATTGGTTCCGATGGAATTTCATGAACTTGTGAAGTAGAAAAAGTAAAATTAAAGTAGAAAGAGATCTTAGCCAATTAATTGATACATAAATAGGCACACATAGATCAAAACTAGTACAAATACTGGTTTATGTATCATGTATATGTATATGTACATGCACCGATCTACAATAATTCAAAACAAACATCCCAGCTTCTATATGTATTTGTTTCAAATATGAACGAGTAGTTCAAGAATGTTGACTTATCGTGATTATAGTGTGACAGTGAGTAATGTGACGTTGACGGTATTATAGTGATATTATTATAATCAGGATATAATGACAGGCATGGCCGGGGGGGGGGGGCTGCCAAATGGGACCCTGAAACTCTGATAGGGGCCCGTAGGATTTAGAAAACCACACCCATTCCAAAAAGCGCTAATCTTTTATGTAATACTTCCTATCCGTTTTATTTTCCCTGAATTTCTACTACAGGAGTATTGAAATGGAAGAAAGTTAAGATAAAGTGACCTTGAGAGTAATCTTAAAGTCTAATTTGTCATAAGGGAACAAAGGAAAAAATTGTTTTTATCAACAAAACTTACCAACACTTTCCTTTAGATTGTAAGTGCCAGAATAGGGTAGAATGTGATTTCTAAGAGTTTAGTTTAACCCCCCCCCCCAGAACACCCAATAGTTCGAGGGGCCTTTCGCGACCTTTGCAGGGAGGCCCAAAATTTGTGTATCCGGACTTGATAACAAGTCCTTCTCTTATATTATAAGGGAAGGTAGGTAGGTTCTGTATTCAAACCTTTTTTTTCATTTTGAATATTATGATGAAAAAAAGATAATATGAATCAAGTAAGAGTTGGTTAGGACTGTAATGTAAAAATTGTTAAGGGTTGGTGTATATTTGGAAGAATTTGCTAGCAGTTATTGTGTAAATATGTAAAATATTTTGGTCTGAGTTGATATTTCTGTAACAATTTGCATAACTGCTATGTCTGCTTTAGAGATAGTAAGTGATTTCCATTGTGTTCTTATAGTTCTGGGAAATATGTCCAGGTAGATTAGGATGGGTGTCTAAACTGTAATAATAAATATAATAGTGGTAAATATTGTTCTTAAGAGTCTTTTTAGAATAATTAGGAATGCTTTATATAGCTCCCTGTTTCTATTAGAAACGGTTTGAAACTATTGTTCAATATCCAAGACGGTAGCTTCCACAGGCTTGGTATTGTTGCTTACTGTTGTGGCACACAATTCCCTCTTGTTAGTTCTTCCAGCATCAGACAGGATAGGTGACTTGGACCTGTGTGACCTTGGCTCGAGAGGAAGAGGGGATGAAGGAGGTGGCTGGGAGGAGGGGTGTGGGAGGAGAGCATGGGAGATTGGAAGGTGGTGGGGGAAAGGAGTGGGAGGAGGAGGGGGTAATTTTATAGCGGGCACTTTGCTATAGTTTATTTTACTGTTAACCATATTTTCATTGGCATTAAAAATAAAAAGAAGGTCTGTTTGTCAGCTAATTTTTTATCTTATTGTCATTGAATTTTCTCACTGTACCTGAGGAGCATTACATCAGTGTTTCAGACTACTTGGGAGATTTTGTTTCTACCCACAAAGTGCTCTAAGTTTTGTAATATTGTTCACCTCTCCTACCAACCCAAATATTAATTTATTGATAAGAAATGGACTTTTGCCCTCCTATCGTATCCTTGAAAATACAACATATTTTTTTATTATTAAACAGTTTATAATGATCAAATTACAATCTTCCTTATTGGGGAATGTGCAATTGTGATAAATGATCTTATTCATACCATATTTACAATTTTTCAGTCACTCGCTCATTCATACCATATTTACAATTTTTCATTCACTCGCTCATTCATACCATATTTACAATTTTTCATTCACTCGCTCATTCATACAGTATTTACAAACAGCCCAGAGACCTCCCAAATCCACATGGTTGTCACCTCCCTCGCATGCGAGAAAGGAAGCGGAGTCTTGGCAAATCCCCCACGCTCCTCCGTTAGCCGCGTCACCGGATACGAGCCAGCGGAGGCTGACCAAGAGCGCGAGAGCCACAGACGCTCAGGACATGATTGGAGTAACTGGCCATTGCCAGGACTCCCACAGTTACGCATTTATAGCAGGTCACTAGGCCACTGCCGTTTTAGTTTCCGAAGAGGATTATAGGGATGAGTGGTGCAGTGCAATGACTGTCCTAGGGGATTAGGGTGGTTGGATAGGTTACTATGGAATTTCATGAACTTGGAAGGGATGAGTTTGAGAATGTAAGGTATATTAAGATTGTTATGAAGGGTTTTAAAATCATAATTATGGGGAACAGATACATCACCATAACTATTGGAGTTTTCATGCAGCCAGGTTTTTTTGTTTTAGCCACTGGGCTTGGAGGAGAATCTTCTTCCACATATTGTTTATATTATTCTATCGAACAAAAGTATGTATATAAGAGCAATGAACCAATACAAAAACAACGACCAATCAAAAAGAAGAAGAAAAAAATATGAAATGTAGTAATTGTTAATAGTTAATTCTGTCAAGAACAAGATATGTGTCTGACACCGGTCAAAGGCTGACTTAATGATTTGTTTTATCATTGGTTTAGATATAATGTTTTCTTTTTTTATTATAATATTCTTTAAAATGGTTTCCGATCCTATTGTTCCCAACAATATAAAGTGAGTTGCTCTTTTTCTGGACGTGATCTGGGCTTGACGTTGGCGAGGACTTGAGATTGGACGCTGGTCTCAGAGGGATCCTCTGGTGTCTTATCTGCAGCTTGGACTCCAGAGAACCGAAGATAACATTCATTACTTCATAATAGATAACAAACTATTCCTTGGTACAATAACATGTACTCCGTTAAGTTTTAGTGAAATACTGCAGTATTTTTGTTCTATATTTTAGTCATTTTCTGCAATATCAACGACATATATGTATCTATCGTTAAATTTGGATTGATATAAATAAATACTTGATTACATCAAATTTCTTTTTTTATATATCCAGCTATCCTTCCCATTGGATAACAGGAAAAACCTTTGCGAGAGGAGAAAGGGAGTGTTTTTTTGTTTACACAGTCCTTTACATTTACATTGCTCACCAGATATTTATCATTTATATATATTTAATTTGTTTTATGACATATCATTTGTTTTATGCTGTTAGTTAATGTGTTAATTGTCGTTTTTTTTATTGTAATTAAAAAATCCATAAATATAGTTTTATATGTATTGATTGTCTTTTCAGAATCTCAGACAGCTACTATAAGATAAGATAGACATAAAGGAGGAATGGTAGGACTATGCAACATTGAGACACATCAAGTTTTTTTATTCGTTGCAGTACCTGACAAACCCAGTGTTTAACACTGTAGCCCCACCACCCCTCCCGTATCGATGGCAACAGACTGTCGGGCAAAAATTAGGTTAAGATTTAGTAGGCAAGTTAGTTTTAAGTTTGATCAAAAAGGTGAGCCCCATCACCTTTAGTAAATTCCGTTCAGTCCATTCATGTATAATGTACATCATTATACTTTATACAGCATTATCATTTTATATATTAGAACATGTATATAATATAGCCAAACTACAGGAAATACAAAAAGAAATTGTAAATAGATTCACTTGAGAATCTATATTTTGTGCTATATATCTGTGTAAACTTTTAACAAAGGGCTACAAAAAAAAAGTTTGTAATTATAGGGGGATGTCTTTGGGATAACATATGTGATCGCAAAGAATCTTATTGGTCTGTTCCTGTGTAACCTGGATGGTCTTGAATTCTAATTTGATTTAGTGAATTTCAGGCTGGTTTTCGAGGGTGTTGCTGTGGACTCTGGACCATCATTTTACCTTATCTTGCATTGTTAAGTTACTGAGCTCAAAACGACTTTTTAGTCTATATTGGTTTTTTGTTGATTTCTTCTCGACTGTCCAATTTAGGCGTTTCTACAAAATAAGTTTCGATAGTAGAAGTGGTCAGCTGTCAAAACTAGTGAGGGTAAAACTGACTTCTTTCATGTTGAGAGTGGTGTAAGACAGGGGTGTCTTATGAGTCCTATTCTTTTATCTATTTTCCTGGAAGTCCTGTCTGGACTTTTAGACGGGGCGTATGGAATCCTTTTGTACTGGGATGATATTGTCCTGTTAGATAATATCCCTGTCCCATTTCAAAATAATATTAATATTATTATAACAAATTGTAAGCAGCTGGGACTTTTGGTTATATTTAAATACATTATAAGTATTTAAGGGATAAGATGACACCATATTTGATGGAAATGGAAACATATACCAAAGCAGGTCTAAATTTAATAAAGTCTGGATTCTTGGCTTTAGTCAATATGAAGTTTTATAAAATTTATTGTGATTCTTTTTTTTTTTTTTTTGATACTGCTGGGTCTTCCTTCATTGATATCTAACTTCGTTTTGTATTTGGAAACTGAGGTCGATCCCTTTGTTCAGCCAGATCACAGAAAAACATTCCCGCTTCATAATTAGATTAGGTTTGCTCAATGATTCCTTTCTGGCCCCTCTATTGGGTTTTGGACTGCAGAGCTCTAATTCATTTTGGCCGTTCTGCTTGGACCGTATCCAGCTGGTCGAGGATTTTTTTTGTTCACTGCAAATACTACTTTTTATTTATATTGGCGATTTATTTTTCTCTTACATACTTGATTATATATGTGTGAGCCTTTGTTTTATATATATTGTAACATAGCTCGTTTCTTTTTTTTTTTTTGGTAGTCGGTATTTTCAACGATTCTTTAGTTACAGTGCTATTTCTTGAAGCGCCCCCCCCCACCACTATGTTAACGGTGGAAATTTTCTTTATTTCGTAGTATAATTGTTCTTCAATAATTTAAAAATAACCAATCACTACGATCGGGAGTACGTCCTATAAGAAAGGATAGGCGTGATCTAACCTTTCCATCTTCAACGCCACCTGGCTCACTCTCATTGGCCAAAGGAGAGGTAACATTCCGAATTTCAAATTAATCAAAATTAAAATTACAGGTGGTAAATTTTGGAAATTTAGGTGTGGTAAATTTGTATGTGTTTGTAAATTGTAATATACAATATATATATTACAAATGTATATATACAAGAAATCTTCACTATCATCCTTAGTATTAGTATTTACAAAAACGGGCGATTTCTTCTTACTCTGTCTTGAATTGGGGATGTTCCCTGGATGACAGAAATGTTCCGTGTTGTAAATAGGTTATACATGTGACTATTTGGCGAGACGAAGGGGCCAGGCTGGAGCTTAGGAGAGTTTAGTTTAACCCCCCCCCCAGAACACCCAATAGTTCGAGGGGCCTTTCGCGACCTTTGCAGGGAGGCCCAAAATTTGTGTATCCGGACTTGATAACAAGTCCTTCTCTTATATTATAAGGGAAGGTAGGTAGGTTCTGTATTCAAACCTTTTTTTTCATTTTGAATATTATGATGAAAAAAAGATAATATGAATCAAGTAAGAGTTGGTTAGGACTGTAATGTAAAAATTGTTAAGGGTTGGTGTATATTTGGAAGAATTTGCTAGCAGTTATTGTGTAAATATGTAAAATATTTTGGTCTGAGTTGATATTTCTGTAACAATTTGCATAACTGCTATGTCTGCTTTAGAGATAGTAAGTGATTTCCATTGTGTTCTTATAGTTCTGGGAAATATGTCCAGGTAGATTAGGATGGGTGTCTAAACTGTAATAATAAATATAATAGTGGTAAATATTGTTCTTAAGAGTCTTTTTAGAATAATTAGGAATGCTTTATATAGCTCCCTGTTTCTATTAGAAACGGTTTGAAACTATTGTTCAATATCCAAGACGGTAGCTTCCACAGGCTTGGTATTGTTGCTTACTGTTGTGGCACACAATTCCCTCTTGTTAGTTCTTCCAGCATCAGACAGGATAGGTGACTTGGACCTGTGTGACCTTGGCTCGAGAGGAAGAGGGGATGAAGGAGGTGGCTGGGAGGAGGGGTGTGGGAGGAGAGCATGGGAGATTGGAAGGTGGTGGGGGAAAGGAGTGGGAGGAGGAGGGGGTAATTTTATAGCGGGCACTTTGCTATAGTTTATTTTACTGTTAACCATATTTTCATTGGCATTAAAAATAAAAAGAAGGTCTGTTTGTCAGCTAATTTTTTATCTTATTGTCATTGAATTTTCTCACTGTACCTGAGGAGCATTACATCAGTGTTTCAGACTACTTGGGAGATTTTGTTTCTACCCACAAAGTGCTCTAAGTTTTGTAATATTGTTCACCTCTCCTACCAACCCAAATATTAATTTATTGATAAGAAATGGACTTTTGCCCTCCTATCGTATCCTTGAAAATACAACATATTTTTTTATTATTAAACAGTTTATAATGATCAAATTACAATCTTCCTTATTGGGGAATGTGCAATTGTGATAAATGATCTTATTCATACCATATTTACAATTTTTCAGTCACTCGCTCATTCATACCATATTTACAATTTTTCATTCACTCGCTCATTCATACCATATTTACAATTTTTCATTCACTCGCTCATTCATACAGTATTTACAAACAGCCCAGAGACCTCCCAAATCCACATGGTTGTCACCTCCCTCGCATGCGAGAAAGGAAGCGGAGTCTTGGCAAATCCCCCACGCTCCTCCGTTAGCCGCGTCACCGGATACGAGCCAGCGGAGGCTGACCAAGAGCGCGAGAGCCACAGACGCTCAGGACATGATTGGAGTAACTGGCCATTGCCAGGACTCCCACAGTTACGCATTTATAGCAGGTCACTAGGCCACTGCCGTTTTAGTTTCCGAAGAGGATTATAGGGATGAGTGGTGCAGTGCAATGACTGTCCTAGGGGATTAGGGTGGTTGGATAGGTTACTATGGAATTTCATGAACTTGGAAGGGATGAGTTTGAGAATGTAAGGTATATTAAGATTGTTATGAAGGGTTTTAAAATCATAATTATGGGGAACAGATACATCACCATAACTATTGGAGTTTTCATGCAGCCAGGTTTTTTTGTTTTAGCCACTGGGCTTGGAGGAGAATCTTCTTCCACATATTGTTTATATTATTCTATCGAACAAAAGTATGTATATAAGAGCAATGAACCAATACAAAAACAACGACCAATCAAAAAGAAGAAGAAAAAAATATGAAATGTAGTAATTGTTAATAGTTAATTCTGTCAAGAACAAGATATGTGTCTGACACCGGTCAAAGGCTGACTTAATGATTTGTTTTATCATTGGTTTAGATATAATGTTTTCTTTTTTTATTATAATATTCTTTAAAATGGTTTCCGATCCTATTGTTCCCAACAATATAAAGTGAGTTGCTCTTTTTCTGGACGTGATCTGGGCTTGACGTTGGCGAGGACTTGAGATTGGACGCTGGTCTCAGAGGGATCCTCTGGTGTCTTATCTGCAGCTTGGACTCCAGAGAACCGAAGATAACATTCATTACTTCATAATAGATAACAAACTATTCCTTGGTACAATAACATGTACTCCGTTAAGTTTTAGTGAAATACTGCAGTATTTTTGTTCTATATTTTAGTCATTTTCTGCAATATCAACGACATATATGTATCTATCGTTAAATTTGGATTGATATAAATAAATACTTGATTACATCAAATTTCTTTTTTTATATATCCAGCTATCCTTCCCATTGGATAACAGGAAAAACCTTTGCGAGAGGAGAAAGGGAGTGTTTTTTTGTTTACACAGTCCTTTACATTTACATTGCTCACCAGATATTTATCATTTATATATATTTAATTTGTTTTATGACATATCATTTGTTTTATGCTGTTAGTTAATGTGTTAATTGTCGTTTTTTTTATTGTAATTAAAAAATCCATAAATATAGTTTTATATGTATTGATTGTCTTTTCAGAATCTCAGACAGCTACTATAAGATAAGATAGACATAAAGGAGGAATGGTAGGACTATGCAACATTGAGACACATCAAGTTTTTTTATTCGTTGCAGTACCTGACAAACCCAGTGTTTAACACTGTAGCCCCACCACCCCTCCCGTATCGATGGCAACAGACTGTCGGGCAAAAATTAGGTTAAGATTTAGTAGGCAAGTTAGTTTTAAGTTTGATCAAAAAGGTGAGCCCCATCACCTTTAGTAAATTCCGTTCAGTCCATTCATGTATAATGTACATCATTATACTTTATACAGCATTATCATTTTATATATTAGAACATGTATATAATATAGCCAAACTACAGGAAATACAAAAAGAAATTGTAAATAGATTCACTTGAGAATCTATATTTTGTGCTATATATCTGTGTAAACTTTTAACAAAGGGCTACAAAAAAAAAGTTTGTAATTATAGGGGGATGTCTTTGGGATAACATATGTGATCGCAAAGAATCTTATTGGTCTGTTCCTGTGTAACCTGGATGGTCTTGAATTCTAATTTGATTTAGTGAATTTCAGGCTGGTTTTCGAGGGTGTTGCTGTGGACTCTGGACCATCATTTTACCTTATCTTGCATTGTTAAGTTACTGAGCTCAAAACGACTTTTTAGTCTATATTGGTTTTTTGTTGATTTCTTCTCGACTGTCCAATTTAGGCGTTTCTACAAAATAAGTTTCGATAGTAGAAGTGGTCAGCTGTCAAAACTAGTGAGGGTAAAACTGACTTCTTTCATGTTGAGAGTGGTGTAAGACAGGGGTGTCTTATGAGTCCTATTCTTTTATCTATTTTCCTGGAAGTCCTGTCTGGACTTTTAGACGGGGCGTATGGAATCCTTTTGTACTGGGATGATATTGTCCTGTTAGATAATATCCCTGTCCCATTTCAAAATAATATTAATATTATTATAACAAATTGTAAGCAGCTGGGACTTTTGGTTATATTTAAATACATTATAAGTATTTAAGGGATAAGATGACACCATATTTGATGGAAATGGAAACATATACCAAAGCAGGTCTAAATTTAATAAAGTCTGGATTCTTGGCTTTAGTCAATATGAAGTTTTATAAAATTTATTGTGATTCTTTTTTTTTTTTTTTTGATACTGCTGGGTCTTCCTTCATTGATATCTAACTTCGTTTTGTATTTGGAAACTGAGGTCGATCCCTTTGTTCAGCCAGATCACAGAAAAACATTCCCGCTTCATAATTAGATTAGGTTTGCTCAATGATTCCTTTCTGGCCCCTCTATTGGGTTTTGGACTGCAGAGCTCTAATTCATTTTGGCCGTTCTGCTTGGACCGTATCCAGCTGGTCGAGGATTTTTTTTGTTCACTGCAAATACTACTTTTTATTTATATTGGCGATTTATTTTTCTCTTACATACTTGATTATATATGTGTGAGCCTTTGTTTTATATATATTGTAACATAGCTCGTTTCTTTTTTTTTTTTTGGTAGTCGGTATTTTCAACGATTCTTTAGTTACAGTGCTATTTCTTGAAGCGCCCCCCCCCCACCACTATGTTAACGGTGGAAATTTTCTTTATTTCGTAGTATAATTGTTCTTCAATAATTTAAAAATAACCAATCACTACGATCGGGAGTACGTCCTATAAGAAAGGATAGGCGTGATCTAACCTTTCCATCTTCAACGCCACCTGGCTCACTCTCATTGGCCAAAGGAGAGGTAACATTCCGAATTTCAAATTAATCAAAATTAAAATTACAGGTGGTAAATTTTGGAAATTTAGGTGTGGTAAATTTGTATGTGTTTGTAAATTGTAATATACAATATATATATTACAAATGTATATATACAAGAAATCTTCACTATCATCCTTAGTATTAGTATTTACAAAAACGGGCGATTTCTTCTTACTCTGTCTTGAATTGGGGATGTTCCCTGGATGACAGAAATGTTCCGTGTTGTAAATAGGTTATACATGTGACTATTTGGCGAGACGAAGGGGCCAGGCTGGAGCTTAGGAGAGTTTAGTTTAACCCCCCCCCCCCAGAACACCCAATAGTTCGAGGGGCCTTTCGCGACCTTTGCAGGGAGGCCCAAAATTTGTGTATCCGGACTTGATAACAAGTCCTTCTCTTATATTATAAGGGAAGGTAGGTAGGTTCTGTATTCAAACCTTTTTTTTCATTTTGAATATTATGATGAAAAAAAGATAATATGAATCAAGTAAGAGTTGGTTAGGACTGTAATGTAAAAATTGTTAAGGGTTGGTGTATATTTGGAAGAATTTGCTAGCAGTTATTGTGTAAATATGTAAAATATTTTGGTCTGAGTTGATATTTCTGTAACAATTTGCATAACTGCTATGTCTGCTTTAGAGATAGTAAGTGATTTCCATTGTGTTCTTATAGTTCTGGGAAATATGTCCAGGTAGATTAGGATGGGTGTCTAAACTGTAATAATAAATATAATAGTGGTAAATATTGTTCTTAAGAGTCTTTTTAGAATAATTAGGAATGCTTTATATAGCTCCCTGTTTCTATTAGAAACGGTTTGAAACTATTGTTCAATATCCAAGACGGTAGCTTCCACAGGCTTGGTATTGTTGCTTACTGTTGTGGCACACAATTCCCTCTTGTTAGTTCTTCCAGCATCAGACAGGATAGGTGACTTGGACCTGTGTGACCTTGGCTCGAGAGGAAGAGGGGATGAAGGAGGTGGCTGGGAGGAGGGGTGTGGGAGGAGAGCATGGGAGATTGGAAGGTGGTGGGGGAAAGGAGTGGGAGGAGGAGGGGGTAATTTTATAGCGGGCACTTTGCTATAGTTTATTTTACTGTTAACCATATTTTCATTGGCATTAAAAATAAAAAGAAGGTCTGTTTGTCAGCTAATTTTTTATCTTATTGTCATTGAATTTTCTCACTGTACCTGAGGAGCATTACATCAGTGTTTCAGACTACTTGGGAGATTTTGTTTCTACCCACAAAGTGCTCTAAGTTTTGTAATATTGTTCACCTCTCCTACCAACCCAAATATTAATTTATTGATAAGAAATGGACTTTTGCCCTCCTATCGTATCCTTGAAAATACAACATATTTTTTTATTATTAAACAGTTTATAATGATCAAATTACAATCTTCCTTATTGGGGAATGTGCAATTGTGATAAATGATCTTATTCATACCATATTTACAATTTTTCAGTCACTCGCTCATTCATACCATATTTACAATTTTTCATTCACTCGCTCATTCATACCATATTTACAATTTTTCATTCACTCGCTCATTCATACAGTATTTACAAACAGCCCAGAGACCTCCCAAATCCACATGGTTGTCACCTCCCTCGCATGCGAGAAAGGAAGCGGAGTCTTGGCAAATCCCCCACGCTCCTCCGTTAGCCGCGTCACCGGATACGAGCCAGCGGAGGCTGACCAAGAGCGCGAGAGCCACAGACGCTCAGGACATGATTGGAGTAACTGGCCATTGCCAGGACTCCCACAGTTACGCATTTATAGCAGGTCACTAGGCCACTGCCGTTTTAGTTTCCGAAGAGGATTATAGGGATGAGTGGTGCAGTGCAATGACTGTCCTAGGGGATTAGGGTGGTTGGATAGGTTACTATGGAATTTCATGAACTTGGAAGGGATGAGTTTGAGAATGTAAGGTATATTAAGATTGTTATGAAGGGTTTTAAAATCATAATTATGGGGAACAGATACATCACCATAACTATTGGAGTTTTCATGCAGCCAGGTTTTTTTGTTTTAGCCACTGGGCTTGGAGGAGAATCTTCTTCCACATATTGTTTATATTATTCTATCGAACAAAAGTATGTATATAAGAGCAATGAACCAATACAAAAACAACGACCAATCAAAAAGAAGAAGAAAAAAATATGAAATGTAGTAATTGTTAATAGTTAATTCTGTCAAGAACAAGATATGTGTCTGACACCGGTCAAAGGCTGACTTAATGATTTGTTTTATCATTGGTTTAGATATAATGTTTTCTTTTTTTATTATAATATTCTTTAAAATGGTTTCCGATCCTATTGTTCCCAACAATATAAAGTGAGTTGCTCTTTTTCTGGACGTGATCTGGGCTTGACGTTGGCGAGGACTTGAGATTGGACGCTGGTCTCAGAGGGATCCTCTGGTGTCTTATCTGCAGCTTGGACTCCAGAGAACCGAAGATAACATTCATTACTTCATAATAGATAACAAACTATTCCTTGGTACAATAACATGTACTCCGTTAAGTTTTAGTGAAATACTGCAGTATTTTTGTTCTATATTTTAGTCATTTTCTGCAATATCAACGACATATATGTATCTATCGTTAAGTTTGGATTGATATAAATAAATACTTGATTACATCAAATTTCTTTTTTTATATATCCAGCTATCCTTCCCATTGGATAACAGGAAAAACCTTTGCGAGAGGAGAAAGGGAGTGTTTTTTTGTTTACACAGTCCTTTACATTTACATTGCTCACCAGATATTTATCATTTATATATATTTAATTTGTTTTATGACATATCATTTGTTTTATGCTGTTAGTTAATGTGTTAATTGTCGTTTTTTTTATTGTAATTAAAAAATCCATAAATATAGTTTTATATGTATTGATTGTCTTTTCAGAATCTCAGACAGCTACTATAAGATAAGATAGACATAAAGGAGGAATGGTAGGACTATGCAACATTGAGACACATCAAGTTTTTTTATTCGTTGCAGTACCTGACAAACCCAGTGTTTAACACTGTAGCCCCACCACCCCTCCCGTATCGATGGCAACAGACTGTCGGGCAAAAATTAGGTTAAGATTTAGTAGGCAAGTTAGTTTTAAGTTTGATCAAAAAGGTGAGCCCCATCACCTTTAGTAAATTCCGTTCAGTCCATTCATGTATAATGTACATCATTATACTTTATACAGCATTATCATTTTATATATTAGAACATGTATATAATATAGCCAAACTACAGGAAATACAAAAAGAAATTGTAAATAGATTCACTTGAGAATCTATATTTTGTGCTATATATCTGTGTAAACTTTTAACAAAGGGCTACAAAAAAAAAGTTTGTAATTATAGGGGGATGTCTTTGGGATAACATATGTGATCGCAAAGAATCTTATTGGTCTGTTCCTGTGTAACCTGGATGGTCTTGAATTCTAATTTGATTTAGTGAATTTCAGGCTGGTTTTCGAGGGTGTTGCTGTGGACTCTGGACCATCATTTTACCTTATCTTGCATTGTTAAGTTACTGAGCTCAAAACGACTTTTTAGTCTATATTGGTTTTTTGTTGATTTCTTCTCGACTGTCCAATTTAGGCGTTTCTACAAAATAAGTTTCGATAGTAGAAGTGGTCAGCTGTCAAAACTAGTGAGGGTAAAACTGACTTCTTTCATGTTGAGAGTGGTGTAAGACAGGGGTGTCTTATGAGTCCTATTCTTTTATCTATTTTCCTGGAAGTCCTGTCTGGACTTTTAGACGGGGCGTATGGAATCCTTTTGTACTGGGATGATATTGTCCTGTTAGATAATATCCCTGTCCCATTTCAAAATAATATTAATATTATTATAACAAATTGTAAGCAGCTGGGACTTTTGGTTATATTTAAATACATTATAAGTATTTAAGGGATAAGATGACACCATATTTGATGGAAATGGAAACATATACCAAAGCAGGTCTAAATTTAATAAAGTCTGGATTCTTGGCTTTAGTCAATATGAAGTTTTATAAAATTTATTGTGATTCTTTTTTTTTTTTTTTTGATACTGCTGGGTCTTCCTTCATTGATATCTAACTTCGTTTTGTATTTGGAAACTGAGGTCGATCCCTTTGTTCAGCCAGATCACCGAAAAACATTCCCGCTTCATAATTAGATTAGGTTTGCTCAATGATTCTTTTCTGGCCCCTCTATTGGGTTTTTGGACTGCAGAGCTCTAATTCATTTTGGCCGTTCTGCTTGGACCGTATCCAGCTGGTCGAGGATTTTTTTTGTTCACTGCAAATACTACTTTTTATTTATATTGGCGATTTATTTTTCTCTTACATACTTGATTATATATGTGTGAGCCTTTGTTTTATATATATTGTAACATAGCTCGTTTCTTTTTTTTCTTTTTGGTAGTCGGTATTTTCAACGATTCTTTAGCTACAGTGCTATTTCTTGAAGCGCCCCCCCCACCACTATGTTAACGGTGGAAATTTTCTTTATTTCGTAGTATAATTGTTCTTCAATAATTTAAAAATAACCAATCACTACGATCGGGAGTACGTCCTATAATAAAGGATAGGCGTGATCTAACCTTTCCATCTTCAACGCCACCTGGCTCACTCTCATTGGCCAAAGGAGAGGTAACATTCCGAATTTCAAATTAATCAAAATTAAAATTACAGGTGGTAAATTTTGGAAATTTAGGTGTGGTAAATTTGTATGTGTTTGTAAATTGTAATATACAATATATATATTACAAATGTATATATACAAGAAATCTTCACTATCATCCTTAGTATTAGTATTTACAAAAACGGGCGATTTCTTCTTACTCTGTCTTGAATTGGGGATGTTCCCTGGATGACAGAAATGTTCCGTGTTGTAAATAGGTTATACATGTGACTATTTGGCGAGACGAAGGGGCCAGGCTGGAGCGGAGCGGCTCCGTGGAGAAGGGGTGCTGGAATACCGCAGGAAGTCTTGCAAAGGGGTGGTGGGGGGTGTTAGGGGTAGGGGCTACAGTCCTTCTGGTTTTTAGTATCCGCTGTGTAGGGTGGGTCGATAGGCCTCCTATATTGACACTGCTCCCAGTCGATGACGTCATAGCAGATTCCCCCCACCAGGACTCCTCCCAGGATTCTGAAGCTCAGTCCCCATCACGTTCCCAACTAGCCCGCATCTTATCGCAGTCAATGTCCTTCAATTGAATACACTAGAAAATCAATTTTTTTTTTCGACTGGATCCGCCAACTATTCGGACCACTATTAGAAATATTATTTTTTTTTCGAATTTTGGATAAATAAATTTTTAAAAAATATATTTTTTTGTAACACTTTTTGAGTATATATATACATAGATATATATATTAAGTGTTAATTCCATTGCTTGATTACTAATTCTATACCTAAAAAAGAATATCAAACATGTTCCGAGCATATGGAACAGCCCCGGTTGAGGTGCCGGACGTTATCTACCCCTGGAACACCCCAATTTTCAATAAAGGTAAGACAAATTTCTATTGAGTCGAATTAAGTTTAATAACTAAAATGTTATTAAATAACTTATTGGAAATGTGTGTTACGATTGATGTTAACATTTTTATACCTATTCACGGAGCTCAGAAATGTATCCATTAACGGTTTTATTGTGCTGAAGGTACTGAACTGTGAACTATTTTCAAGTTTTATCATATAATTACTAACACTTTTTTTAACCGCTATAAAATTTGTTTCACTATAATCGCCATTCCTTTATTGAATTGTGATCTGTATTTATGATTTCTCCTGATGTCATGAGCAGCCAGTGTTTTTTTATATAAAATTTTAACATTTATTATGAAAATTTGACTTGCTCTGTCAGTTACATTTATCAATTGTGACATAATCAACTGCCGCTAGATAAGGGATGAAAAAATTGCTTTATTTTGCCTTTTGTGTAACTTTGATGGCTTGTATGTCCGAAATTGTTAATACTAATGCGGACTAGTAGGTTTTTAAAAGTTTTAAACATTTAATAGCAACAGAGTAACGGTGCATTTAATTAATATTGTTCAAAACTGTCAGACAAAAAAAAAAATACGAGATTTAAAGTATAATTGAATATTAAGCATAGAAAAGTCTGATAACCGATTTAATTATAAAGTAATACATAAACATGTCATTAAGAAAAGTACAATTATGTATTTGTAATCGATTGGGCCCTGATAAGGAGCTTTACCGCCATCTTGGAACTTAAAGAACACCCACAAATTCTCAATTATGGATGCTCACAGCTGTTGACTAAAGGATCGATTTAATCGGCGCAGTCTGTTCAAACATAGTTCAAAAAAATTTTCTTTTGGTGTTCTCTTAGCCCTGTTAAAAATTTGAATACCGTCTTGTCGGCAATTTTAAAATTGCAAATGTGATCCCTCCGTTTATTTTTACAAAATCTGAAAATAATATTAAATTTCAGTAGTTTCAGATGATTTGAATATTCCAACGTTCCTGACTTTATTGATGGAATAATATTTATTTTGTATTTCTTGTATCAGATTTAGAGATGGCTTGCTGGAAAAATCGGGCCGTGTTTTTAGCTTTATTGCCACGTTGAGTTTTTAACAACAATCTTTATTTACATAGCTTAAAACTGCTAGACAAAATTTAATAATGCAGTCTTAGATAATCGATGAACTTGCGGCTTATAAGGGATGGTTTAAACCCCTAAGCTACGATTTTTGTTAACAACGCCAAATCGTCCTTCGTCAACTTAAAACGCTAATGATTCTTTGCAGGTGTAAATTAATTGACATATATTTTTAGACAATTAATTAATCCCACCTGATACCTAGTGCCAACAAGTGCGCGCGCACTGTTACAAAATGTTATATACATGTCTGAAATATTGCAATGCAATGGAAGTCTCATAAATTGTCTTGGTCATGTATTTTGGTTTCAGCTTGCGCACCTTATTTATAACGCAAATGATCATATTGTGCAATAGGACAATATTTCACAATTTGCTGTTGATATTTTGGTTGAGAATTTTGAGTAGCCCCGCCCAAGCAGTCCAAAAGCGAAAGGAATTGTGAAAAACGCAAGTGGTGGCTCCCTTATTTCGTAATTATATTTGGGTCAGAGGGGTTTTGCTCGACATTTCACCTTTGCATGATATACATATTATTAAACCACATATATTACAAATCGCTCAATTATCGTTAATATTAACACCTGTATAATAATATTTATGGTGTGTTAGATGTAGTTTTTCAAAAAAAAAAATCTTGAAGTCTCTCTCAAAGATATTTTTTTAAGAATGCCAGTCGACGTTTCGTCCATTCAGGCATACTCAAGACTACAATTCAGAACAGGAACATAGAAGAACATAACATACCAAAATCTGAATTTAATCAATTATAAGATTGGAAACAATAAAAAAAAAAAAATGATACATGTGAATGACATTACCTTATAAATTTATTGTTATATATAGCGAATTGGTAACAGATACAAATAAATTAAAATTTAAAAACGGTAAGTCAATTTTACGTTAAGACTTAACTCAGTAAAGACAAAACGAAACTAAATTTAACAGAACATATTATTAGTATTTTTGTTAATAAATAGTTGGTAAGATTTGATTTTTCAGAAAATTTTTCTTCTAGTTAACTCCGAAACTGATATTATTCCGTCTTGTGTATAAATATAAAAAAAAAGTTCCGTATATATGGTATTATTTTTTTAATTGATTAATTTTATGAATAATTACTGCCTGGATTTATCTTTTATTCATTAAAAATATTTATTTATTTGTTTTAATGTGTTAAACAGTAATTCTAAGAAATTAAAACTTATGTCTAAACAATTATCTATAATATATAGAGTGTCGCTTAATTTAACGTGTGTAATTAACTGGGTCGAGAATCGTGCCAAAAAAACCTTGTTACTTATTTTTGTATTGTGACTGAGATAAGGTTATTTAGGTTTCTATGTTT
Source organism: Acanthosoma haemorrhoidale (assembly GCA_930367205.1). NCBI lineage: Eukaryota > Metazoa > Arthropoda > Insecta > Hemiptera > Acanthosomatidae > Acanthosoma > Acanthosoma haemorrhoidale. The sequence continues at coordinate 31,257,528 of OV884009.1, read as the reverse complement.
CATAATGTTTCTTTTTTTATCAAAATAATATTTGAATATTATAGGTGGATATGACGTTGATACGAAATTAGCGAATGTATGTTCGTCTATTATATTGTATTAAAATTATATTCATGGTGGCAGAAATTCATTTTTTGGGTTCCTCTCGCCGGTCAAAAATAACAATTGCTGTCAGTTGACAATAGGCTGTCGGGGGAGTTCGAACTAAACCGGGTCACTGGGGTTTTCACACCTCTCTTCCCCACTACATTCAACGAAGCACATATTTACTAAGCACTATTCTGACACTAGTATATGTCTGAAATATACGTATGCACTTTAAGCAGGATTGGTATGTTTCTTAGATGTAGTAACGTGATGTGGCCGTTATCATTTTGTTTTTTTCAATGTATCAAAAATTGTTTTTAATTTTTTTTCTTATTTACAGACTCAAATTTACTGAATTAAATCGCAATTTTTTTAAATATGGATAAGAACGTTAATGTACATATATAACAATTTTTCACAGCCAAAATAGTTCAATATTACCCACTTTATTGATGTACAAGAAGAATAAAGAACGGAACAATTCAAAAACTATATGTGAAAAAATTAGTGTATCTGAATTTTGAAATGCTTATTAACAAAAAATTTAGGTCACACATGTTGCTTAACATACTGGTACAATAATACTGGGAAGAATGAGAAAAAAAATTCAAGAATCAGCTCAGAAAACATAAAAGTTATATATTTTTGACGAATTTAATAACAAATCAATGCAAAAATAAATTCAAATATGCACTGGGGTTTTTTTTGCATTGATTTGTTTTTAAATTCGTCAGAAATATATAACTATTAATCTTAAATAGTTTCTGAGCTGACACTTAAAAAAAAATATATGCATTACTCCCATTATTATCTTAACCAACATATAGGCTGTCGTGAAATATAAATTACTTTTCAGAGTTACATTCAAACAGATGCGCTTGTATTATGTTAGAATCAGTCTTCAAAAAAAGCTTGAATTCTCTCCCAAAATATCTTTTTTTGTTGATATGACACCTTCAGACATCCACAGGACTACAATTTAGAACAAGAAACATAAATTTACACATATAGAAGACAATTACATACAAAGCACTAAATTTAATAAATGACACATAAGTGTAATTGCAGAAATAATTACAAATTTTTAAATTGGTATATATGGTATGTATAGTATTATTTTTTAATTGATTAATTTTATAAATAATTACTGCCTGGCTTTATCTTGTATTCATTAAAAATATTTATTTATTTAAATTTGTTAAACAGTAATTCTAAGACATTAAAACGTATGTCTGAACAATTATTGCCATAGTTTTATCTATATAATTTATAGAGTGTCGCTTAATTTAACGTCCGTAATAAACTGGGTTGAGAATCGTGGCAAAAAGTACACCTTGTTACTTATTTTTGTATTGTTGCTCAGATAAGGCTATTTAGGTTTCTATATTTCATAATGTTTCTGTTTTTATCAAAATAATATTTGAATATTATAGGCGGACTACAATTTAGAACAAGAAACATAAATTTACACATATATCGAAGACAATTACATACAAACCACTAAATTTAATAAATGACACATAAGTGTAATTGCAGAAATAAATACAAATTTTAAATTGGTAAAATTTCAGATAATTTTTTCAAAATTGCGACTGTTCCTTTTTCAAAATGATTGCTACGCTTTCTTGTTGTACATCCGTAGGGTTAGTATTATTGAGGGTTTTTTGCTGTACTATGTGCAGTTAGATACACGATAGATACTCCGTTGGCGCAGCGAGTTCTCGGTTTCTCGAGTCGGCCGCGACCTCCCCTTGGAATTATTGACCCAAAGACGAGGCAAACCCCCCCTTGACCCCCCCATGACCCACGGACCCCGCATACCTCCAGCCGTGGACGCAGAAACGCCGACGCAGTTCATTTCCATTCTGCGACTGTGTCGATCCGGTAACTGTAGCTGCCTCCTTCCTATTCAGCACACCTTCCACTCGGGCAGAAAGGGGCCACAAGATCGGCCCCGCAGGGCTTGAAAATGCTTCCCAAGTCTTACGCTTCCTCGTGGCGGGTTTATGATACATTATAATGAATTATTTGTTTTACAACCAACGTTGTAGCATCAATTCCGCTTGAATTAACCCAACATAAATGGCGTAGATATCTCAGGATTCTTGTCGTTTCACGCAATACAAAACATTAATAGCATTCTCACTGAGTTGAGATTTATGCAAGTTGTTTGGAAAAAGTGCCCGATGGGCCGATTTGAATTCTTCTTTTCAGGTTTAAAGTGCACCTCGTTTATTTCTCCATGTTAAAAATACAGAAAGCTCTAGACAGCATACGATCGTCAGAACCTACCACACATATGTACGGAAGGTAACGGTTCAATTACACGTTTCTCTAAGCATTTTTCGTTGTGCTATTTCTGGTACATTTTACGCTATGAAATTTGAAATCTTCAATAGTCTATGTTTTCAAGACCTCGACAAATCACCAAGGTACAGTAAAATAGTCATGTTGTACGGCGTATCCAAAATTGATTGTATCCTAGATATTTTTTTAATAGATAAATGTAAACATAGCGAGGACCCAATACTTCAAAATATAATTGGACTTCTATTTTTAAAATATTTTAAAAGTTCAAGCTAAGATAAGTGTAATTAAAAAACGAATCATTCTTATGAAAATACATGACTGGTTATATAATCATTTCGTTATCATTGCTTTATCCTGTGTTTCCTTTGGAATTCACATTTTTAATTTTATGTACATTTTATTATTCAAATCCGTTGATGTCCAGTATTAAGATATAAAAATAATCTTTGTGTTATAATATGGAATGCGTCTAGTTTAAAAACAAAGGCTAACATAAAAACCCACAGATTATTGCATAAATTTTAATACTTTTTATGGCTGTAATAGTAGCGCACTTTTCCTCATTTCCGAGTAAAATGGCCATTACGTTTGGAGAAGCTTACCTGACTACAATTATCAGATGGATTAACGCTAATTGAAGGAGCATTATGTGCCTTGGCTCCCTGGCCATATCGGCTGGGTACGTACGTAATTGATTTCTGGCACTGCATTCGGGGCGTTTTCGAATGCAGGCCGCGCCGGAATATGTGCAAGCTTACGTGCCCAGCTCCTTCGGCTTTATCTTGGCTAATCTTTTAGTCGGTCCAAAAATACAAATGAGTCTCGTGCATTCTTCTCCCTCCCCCAGAATTGCCCATTGTCCCCGTTCTAACACGGCAATGATCCGATGATCTGTCCAGGAATTTTGCGCCTCTCGCTAGCTCAGTTGTCAGTCATTCCAATACCAATACTTCAAATATAAATTTTCAAGACCTCGACAAATCACCAAGCTACAGTAAAATAGTCATGTTGAACGGCGTATCCAAAATTGATCGTATCCTAGATATTTTTTTAATAAATAAATGTAAATACAGCGAGGACCCAATACTTCAAAATATACTTGTACTTTTATTTTTAATAGTTTTAAAAAACTTTTGAATATTTTAAAGGTTCAAGGTAAGTGTAATTAAAAAACGAATCAGTTTTATTGTGTAAATACATGACTGGTTTTTTTTTAGCAATTCAGACACCATTTTCAATTTTTTCGTTATAACTGATAAATTACCCAAACATTATGCGTTATGAAGAAATGTTTTTCTATAACCGTTTTTGATGTTAGGTTTTTTTATTTACATTTTTCCTAAATTATTGTTTATATGTCTTCTGAAATATTTAAGAATTTGGTGGATCTCACTTTCACTTGACATTAATGTTAATCCGTATTTATAGAACTACATTTAATCAATCAAAAGACATTAGAGTAACAAATAAAATGAATGTTTGATCCAATGAAAAGAAACTGGCCTCTTTTGCTTGGATATGTTTATTTATATTTGTTAATAAATAGATATGTCATAGCTTTGTGAAATTAGGTATAAATCTATAAAAGTAAATAAAATAGCAATTGCGCGTTGTTGTGTTGCGTATATTCATAGTATTGACTGCCAGCGAGGTCACCACCTCCCACTTAGAATTTGTAAAATAAAACGAATGTTACAAGACGTTTTCAGTTATTCGTTTTAAGATTTTGAAAAAGAACGTTTTCTTTACTTTTGTTATGCACAATTTTTTTTCGACAGCCTTGGAATAAAAGAAAAAAAAAAAAAAACGCCATTTCTAACTCGTAGCTTCAAGCTATTTTTAAAACATTTCAAAATTTGAATTTAAAGTCATTTTAACTGTTGATGTCACGGTAAATGTAATGCTACGCAATTTACTATCCCTTATACAATAAGTTCAAACAAGGAATACTTTCCTGTTTTTATGGTTTCGTGAAATTCAAAATAAACCACCGATATAACATGTAACTCATTTAGAAATAACCCTATGGGGAATGCCTATAATACTCGTAATAAATTTGAATTTTCTAGTCTTACACGCAGCCGAGCGTTATAGCAACACACATCTTTTTTTTCATGTATATTATTATTTATTGTATTTTTAAATATATCTTGTAACAATAAAGTCATGTGTTTCATAGCAATTGTTTTCCATGTAACGCAAATTACGACGAATGAGGAAATGTGACATCAAGCCGCATTATCTAATCTGTCAAACCATAATTTGTCGAGCACTTATTTTTATTGTTGTTTTTTTTAATGACGCCGCCCGTGATATATCAACAATATGCTACCTAGATTATTATTCTTACAGTATTATTGTATATTTTATACCAGGGGTCGCCAATCTTTTTGTATAACAGTGGATTTTAGAAACTCGGTGGAGTGGTTGCCACCATTTATTTGTTGTTAGTTATTTATACACAAAGAAAATCCAAAAATGTAATTCCATTATTGCTCATATTCTTATGTAAAACAAATAATTATTTGATAACATATACAAAGTTTGCACGGCATAAAAATTACTGATTAATATATAAATCTCAACGCCAATGTGATCATTGGCACGCCATATTTCATTGGCCATAGCTTCATGATTAGGAGAGTATTATGATGTTCTTGCTCGTAATCAATCATCAAGATCTGTACTTTGATTTAATGATTGGCTTAGTAATGTAGTTGACTCGATGATATTAAACTGTGTTTTCAAAACGGCCTTGAAGTAATTGAACGTAGGAATCGCCATTTCTCTACCCATGTAAGTAACAAAATAGAAAAAGTACAGGTCTTACCAGCCGGTGAAGCCAACTTCACTTAACTTGTCGCAGCGTCTCAAACTGATATAAATGTGTCCTCTGGCCAGCTCTGCTGTACGGTGGCCCGCTATATACTCACTTGGCTCACAATGCTAAAACAATCCAGCAATTTCAGAATAGTATCATTAGAAAAGTAGTCAGACCTCTCTCGAGAGGCTGCTTGGTGTTCAATGGGTGGGTGAGTTCATCCACCGGAGACAATTCAAGTTTTTGACTCGTTGCAGCACCTCACAAACCCAGTGTTTAATACCATGGCCTACCACCCTTCCCGCATCGATGGCAACAGACTGTCGGGGAAAGTTAGGTTAAGATTTTATTTAACTTTAATTATTTTATTAAGATAAACTTTTAAACATGTTTAGATAATGAATGTATAATGTGTATTGTACTTTTGTAACAATCACAAACCCCATTGTAAAATTATTAAAAATTGTATAAAATGTAGCCAAGCTACAGGACTTATAATTACCTTTTGTAAATAGATTTATTTATGTAGAATCTATACTGATTTCCGTAATTTATAATAACTTATAAAGGATATGAAGGATATGCTGCGACATGGTGCTTCTCGAGGACATAATTAGGAAACCCTGATGATATAATTTTTATGTCTGAGTCATGATAGTAACCATGGAGCGACGACATGTTCTTGTCACGCCTTTTCTTCATATTGTGAAATCGCTTCGGCCGAATACGGCAGAGGGTTGAGAGGATGATTGATGGTGTCTATGCAAGAGCGGTGTACAAGTTTCAAAATGTCACTGGAGCTACTAAACCAGTTTTATATAGCTCCTGCATTTATCGTTCTCTTTGTCTTAAATTTTGGCTTGCTCAAAAAAATCACCAATGAAATCGTTATATATCGTCGTATGTGTATTTTTAATTCTGGTGTAGCAAGGGTAATTATTTATGATTCCGAGACATTTATTTTGAACAATTTAAATGTTTTGTATTTTTTTTTTTTTTAGCGAGTTGCTATAAAAACTTGCAAAACCATCATTAAACTATCGAGAGGATCCAAAACCTTCATCATCAGTAACTACCCACGCTACACAAAAATAACCACCCTGCTCAACCACTTACAACTCCACACAATTTAAAAATTCTTCCGTTCTCAAACTGAAACCTTGGATAAACCGATAGCTTCTGAAAATCCACCAAGTTAGCGATTGCTAACTGCAGCAAAAATGCTCTCAAAAGATACATTCATAAAATAACTAAAGATTTCATTAAGCTTCTGCATGAAGATTAGATGTTTTTTAATAGAGTGATAGTTCTACTTGCAAACATTTTTCTTCATTATTGGATTTGTGTTATCGTTGGAATGTGATGGGGACAATACACAACTCCGCGTATACAAGCAGATTCTTTTATTTTTTTCATAGTATCGGTGGCAATGGAAACAATAGATAATGATACTTGATAAATTACATTTTTGTCTTGTTTTTTGAATAAAACTATAATATTCGAGTTACTACATTTAATATGTATAATGGATTAAAATCTAACACAATAATAAATTCATTATTCCATTCGATCAAAGATATATAAAAATGTTTTTAACTTGCGAGGTAATAACACTTCTATTGTCCATCTTACAACAAAACTGTAGTATGCAAGTATAAAAAAAAATCATTAAAATACAATTATGTTTTATTTATTTAAAATTACTTTTACTTGTTCGAAAAGGCGTCTTTTATTCATCAGAATGGCCTAGAATGAAAATTGAAGTATTTCTGTTTAAAACTGAGTAGTTCTGCCGCATCTTTTGCGATTATCTCTTGATTTGATTTCCCATTTTTTACTTGTCTCATTTCCTTTATACCAGATGGAGCAGCGCTATCAGATAGAGAAGGTTATGTTAGGTAACAAAACATGTAAATAGATTGTGAATAGAGAAGTGCTAGTTATAAACTGTAATTGTCGTTTCTTTGTTTACAGGTAAGACTGTGTAAATAATATGAATAATTGTTGATAATATAAAATATAGTGAATAAAATTGCTTGCTTTGTTTACAGAGAAAATGATTTCAGTTTATTCACCCCACCTTCAATAATTGTCTTACATATATACTCAAAAAACACAATTTAGCTAAGGATTGATGCGAAATCATTTCACCAATGAATTCCCGAGGCCTCCCATCCATGGATTCGTCATAACCACCTCAAGTCTGGAAACATTTTCAACAAATAAAAACAATTTTAAGAAGCTAATATATATTTCAAGGTTAGCGTCGTCGTATATTGACGCGAACGTATTACTGCGTATATTGCGTTATTCCTCCGACTTGAGAATTTAAAAAAATGGAATGGACTTTTTCTATGGCCGTTTTTGTAGAACGCACGGACGCGGGACGTTTGCACGCGTTAAAAGTAAGTACAATAATTTAATATTTCAAATGACTCTTCGCCCTTCGGGTTTGGCAGTAAAGATAAACGTTTTTCTAGTATCCTATTTTGGAGATTGGTGAAACACACTCAAAGGCCATATCGGTGAACTTATTTAAATACCAACAGGCTTTTTACGATCGGCTTTTCCTTGTTCTTCATACCCCGTACACATGTAAACGAATTGAGGACAAATTTAAAGGTTACATGCGTACATATTATATATACACACACGTCATTAATATGATGATGTTCTTGCTCGTAATCAATCATCAAGATCTGTACTTTTATTTGGCATAATGTTTTTTTTCGAGAACGAGAATAGTTTCTGGCAGCTGTATTCCAGAAGTTCTCATCTGATTGGATTTTGGAACAAAGCTACAAAATGTTTAGCACAAATTCTTCTGCCCTCACTTGAACAAACTCTCCAATGTATGCACTATTTCGGTATCATTTATTTACTTGGCTTAGTAATGTAGTTGACTCGATGATATTAAACTGTGTTTTCAAAACGGTCTTGAAGTAATTGAACGTAGGAATCATCATTTCTCTACCCATGTAAGTAACAAAATAGAAAAAGTACGGGTCTTACCAGCCGGTGAAGCCAACTTGCCAACTTCACCTAACTTGTCGCTGCGTCTCAAACTGATATAAATGTGTCCTCTGACCAGCTCTGCTGTACGGTGCCCCGCTATATACTCACTTGACTCACAAAGCTAAAACTATCTAGCAATTATGTATACATATTATTCGCTTTGTGAATGATACGCTCTTGTGCTTTAATCTAGTTTATTTACTCATTGTACCCGCTGATACTCCTGGCTTACACCCTCGAATTAATTTATCGTCATCGACCAGTGAAGTGGTTCTTGATGCTGATTGCAATGCATCTAGCCTGAAAATAATAGACCATGACCATCACTCTTGTTTATAAACGAAGTCTTCATTGAAGTTTATATAAATTTGGTTATAGGAAAAGATATAAATAAAAAAAAATATATGCTAATATAAGATATTATATTATATTAATAAGGCCTTAAGCCCTTTTTTGGGCTATTTATCTATAAATTTTGTGGTTATCACTTTTAAGAGTATCTAGATTCAATCTTTTTCAGTAGTGTATTAAAATACTAAGAATCATAAATGTTTCTTGAGCATTCTAGTTGCAATATATAGGGATAGAGACGAAATACCTTAACTAATTAGTAACCCTTTAAGGTGGAAAATATTTGCATATCGTCGGCTGATCGAATGAAATATCGGTCAAGTTGGTGACTCACAGGCGAATTAGGGGAATTTTGAAACAAATCAAGAAAATCTTAAAAAATGGTGGGGGCTCTGATCCATGGGTCCGCTAATATTTGATTTTAATCCATTATACCTATTGAATGCCATTGTCTCATTGCCAACGAAGTATTGAGAGAAACAAAAGATTCCGTTTTTAATGGAGAGTAGTTTTTTGCCCTTATCGCATTCCAACGATAACACAAATCCAATAAAGAAGAAAAAAAAAATTGCAGGTGGAACTAACGCCCCGTTAAAATACATCTAATCTTCATGCAGAAGCTTAATGGGTCTCTCCTTGGCACATGTTTCTAATCTCTTAGAACCGTATCTGTTTCTGGGAACAACGTCATTTATTCAGGCCATGCGATTCATAGTAATAAGGTTGAACTGTTTTAATTTTAAAATTAACTATAAAATCTCGGTTACCTTACTTGCTAAATTTATACTTTTTAAATAAGGAAACTGCATTCACAATTTGATTTACAATTCTGTTGCATTAGCTATAACATAATGATTCTATATATATAAAAAAATGAAAAACCCAAAAAAGAAAAACCTTTTTCACAAATTAAATAAATGAATACTAATTAAATAAAAATGTTTACAAATTAAAATAATATTCAAGCTAATCGTAATCAAGATTATTTGCACTAAATATATCTAAGCTATTTAGTGCTTGGGTTGTGGAATCCCTATTCGAAATCCACCAGAATATTTTAATTTTGCAACAGATGTTTAGTTCTTTAAAATGAATGTATATTTTGAGAGCATTTTTGCTGCAATTTGCAATCTCCGGAATCATTGGAGTTTCAGAAGCTATCGCTTTATCCAAGATTTCAGTTTGAGAACGGGCGAATTCTTAGATTGTGTGGAGTTGTAAGTGGTTGAACACAGTCCGCTAGTATTAGATATTAATCCATTATACATATTAAGTGTAGTAACTCAAATATTACAGTTTTATTAAAAAAACAAGACAAAAATGTCGTAATTTATCAAGTATCATTATTTATTATTTCCATTGCCGCCGAAACTTTGAAAAAAATAAAAGAATCTGCTTGTATACGCGGAGTTGTGTATTGTCCCCATCACATTCCAACGATAACACAAATCCAATAATGAAGAAAAAGGTTTGCAAGTGGAACTATCGCTCTGTTAAAAAACATCTAATCTTCATACAGAAGCTTAATGAGATCTTTAGTTATTTTATGAATGTATCTTTTGAGAGCATTTTTGCTGCGGTTAGCAATCGCTAACTTGGCGGATTTTCAGAAGCTATCGCTTTATCCAAGGTTTCAGTTTGAGAACGGAAGAATTTTTAAATTGTTTGGAGTTGTAAGTGGTTGAGCAGGGTGGTTATTTTTGTGTAGCGTGGGTAGTTACTGATGATGAAGGTTTTGGATCCTCTCGATAGTTTAATGATGGTTTTGTTTTTATAGCAACTCGCTAAAAAAAAAAAAAAATGACAAAACATTTAAATTGTTCAAAATAAATGTCTCGGAATCATAAATAATTACCCTTACTACACCAGAATTAAAAATATACATACGAATCAAATATTTATTTCATTTGAACAATTACACGTTGTACTCTTAAAGCCTTTTTTTTTTTAACTAAATAAAGAAACACTAAATTTACACCCATAAGAGAACTAAACATATTTTATAAAAATATTGCACTACTTTTCAAGCTAAAATTAACGATAATATTACTTATTTTAATATTATCCATTCTTTTCTCATTCGCATTCTATTCAAGTTTATTTAGTCATTATTTTGATATTTAGTTGGGTTTTGTTAGTTTTCCCAGATTTAAATCATTGTTCTTAAACAGGTCATCAATATAAAAGTCAAAAGTGTACTGGTGGTAAGCCAACACACTATTGTGTGTACGTATTGTTTTATAATAAAATAAAAGTGATTTGTTATTATTATTGAAATTGTATACTATGTACATTTAAAATTACACATATGTAGATGTACACAAACATTATAAAGAACCTGGACAGCGAAGAAAGAATGTCTATAGATGTTTACAGAACTTCGTTTAAATTTATCAAGTTATTAAACATTTGGAAAAAACTACTGTATTTTCGACCAAACATTTTGTTTCTTGAACCATTTCGGTCAAATTACAACTCCGGAGCCTAATGACTTGATTTTTATTGGCACTCAAAATCTTGTTTTTGGTGGGCAACTTTTTTTTCTCTTTATGCATTATAAAAGTCTTTATTTGATAAATTACCCTTTGCATTATTAGTTGGGATTTAAGAATACGGAGTATCTTTAAAAGTGTCTTTGCCGGCTTTAAAATATTTTTAACAATCGGTGAAAAAATCTTCTGAGCTCGGACTAGCATTATTTTTTCACAACTTCCTGTTATTATATCTATAACAAAAACTAACGTGTTGTGGGACGTTTTTGAAATTTCAGATTGGTTGAATCCGTTTTATGAGTGCCATAAATTATAGGGCAGAGGAACGCCCGATTGAAAGTATAACCTCTCCCTTGCCAATTAGCACAAATGAACCTGTTGAGCAATGAATTTACGCATTGAAGGATCTTTTCGACTGCCATTATTGCGAAATATTTTACCCTCCCCCCCTTCTTACTATTGTCCCATTGGTTAAGTCTGTTTACGTGTTTTTTTTCCAACCACCGCGTGCTGTCGTCCCATTAGCTCATTTGAAAACGAGATACTGTTCTGCAATGAATGACATCTGACGTATTTTTCCCAGGTTTAAATACAATCAAAAACGGGCGTCATAGTGTCACCATGTTTACTACAATCGGGTTTCGTTTGAGGTTTAAAGCGAAAGTATATTTGTATTTTCATATTAAAGTAAATTAGTATTTTAGGTCTGGTCTAAAATACAGGTACATTTACCACCTGCTATCCTGACTACTATATCACATCACAGGCCCAAATAATAATTAACTCTTTTTTTTTTTCATCTACATACGTTGTCATCTATATATTATATCAATTATTGTTTTCACACCCGTAAATTGTGTGATGCAACAAACTGATTTCTTTTAAAGACACGAAATTTTAAAAATATTAATTTGATGTGGCTCAGCCATAAAAATACTGTCATATCCATTAAAGGTGCCAAAGGTATCATTAGTTAAATACTTGATTAAAAAAAAAAAGTTTTTTCTTTTATACTGCTAATTTATCATTAGCCGTGGGTATACAAATGAGTTGCAATTTCGTTGGGAGATCGGCTTGGGATGATGACAAAAAGTGGTCAGGTCATTTTAACTCGAAGTGTTGAGGAGTCCAAGGTTTTTTGTAGATTCGTAACGAAATTTTGTATTTTGGCCTGCTATATTTCAAAAACATAGAACCGTTGTAAGAACATACTCAAACTACAAGGTGTTATAGCTGAGAATGTCGATCATCTTCAGGGAAAACTTTTTTATACTACTCTTTTTTTTTTTATCAAAACGATTAAATTTTTTTCAATTATATCTTCTTTTTTTTAAATGTCTCTAATAAACGTTTGATTTAATTGTTAAATAAATAACAGTTGATAGGACTTGTTAATCTCATTTTGCGATTTAAAAATAAAGATACAAATTTTAAAAACTTAAGGCACCCACATTAGAAGAACAATTTACATAAAATTGAGGTTGTATTAAGGAATAAAAGCGTTTATCATTCAAAATGCTATCAGAAATGTAGGTGTTTGAGTACAAGCTTAATAGGAAAATAAAAATGCTATAATTGTTCTATATCGCATTTGTTGAAATAAAATTGTTTTTTGTTTCGTTGTATTTGTAGCTATTGTAGATTACACATCTAAACTTACAATATTATTCTTACAAACAGGACTATTTCTTTAGATAAATACTCTTAAAATCACTTTGGGAACAATTTTCATGTAACAATACATAATTATGAATTTCCTCCGGGAATATTATCCGGAGTGTATAAGTCTAGGATGATGCTGGGATTATTTAATGTAGCTGAATTTCTGAACTATTCCGGCATTAACTAACAAGCATAGCTTGTTGAACTGTCATTATATATGTTGTTAATGTTTCTAAACAGGGATTTGTTTATAGTATAACAATCCGCGAGGAATGCGTGAGAAGGCCCCCTAGACAGTTGTGCAGACGCAGGTAACACGTGGTCGAGAACCGGTCCCCTGGCAGCTCCCTTCAAGGCCGAGGTGTGTGGGGCACCGTATGTCGGGTCACTGCCCCACTGGATCCACTCCCGGTAACCCGAGCCCCTTCATCCCAGTCACCTGTAGCTCCTGGTCCCACTGTAGTCACCCTAGGGCCAACAGGGATGCTAGGTCTGTTTATGTCGTTTCGACGACCTATTTACGCCTGCATCAGGTCCTAATAACAATAAAATAAAGGGATTTAAAGATTGTAAGAGAAAGATTAAAATTTCATTCCATACATTTTACAATGATAAGAACATATTGAATACAACATTAATTTTCTACTTATTAGTTTTTACAATAGATAGATAATTAATCTCACATCCCTTCTAAACGGTGACTGGGGTGTGTTTTCACATTTTATTTTTCTACTGTTGTACATAAGGTATGTAGCTAGGTTTGGAATATATTGGATACACTATTCATTTATTAGTTATAAGCTTTTACATAGATAGATGATTGAATACTTCAAATTTAGTAGAAAAAAACAAACGAAAATATCAAACCTCTATCATAATGATAATATACAGTAAAAGACTATTTTTGATAGGACAATGAGAGACCTTTGGGACGGGAAGTTCGGCGATGTTGGCTTGGGGGAAAGTCGCCTGATCTGAACCGTTGGAAGCCTCCTTTGGCCAGTCTGTCGCTAGGTACGGTCTGTAAAATAATTATTTTAAGATGAAAGGTCCCCGATCACACCCTAATTATCCCATAATGTCACACCCCTCCCCCTTCTATAGGGGTGGGTTTAAGCACGAGGTAGCACCTTCCATTCGCATAACCGCTACCCTTGCCTCCTGGATACGGTTGTAACAGACCATTAATTGATTGACACTTGTGGTTTTAGAGTTTCCCGATAGTTTTCGACTAGTATATAAGCATTTCCAAGGACCATTTAGCCATTTTTTCATTATTTGTATTATTTTATGATCCACCATTGTGTATATGTAAACGATAGAAAATGATGTAGAATTTGTCAAAAACCAAGAGTTAGCGAGAGAGAAAAACAGTCGGCAAAGTGGTGCTGTCCAACTTATGTTGCTATAACGCATCTTGGCTATTAATCATGAGGCATAATTATAAAATAATTATTGGAAATGTTGTGTTACCAGATGCTACTAATTTAATTGTAATAAAATTAAAAAACTAAACAATGGAAAACAAAAATAATTATGAAAATAAAATCCCAGTTCCCGTGTGGGATGAAGGATGGTTCTCAGGGAATCGAAAATTATTATTTCTGCGAGGATCATGGCTTTCCTTCATGTCGAGTCCCAATTTCTCTAGAAACCCCATGTACTTTTTGGAATGGTTCCTCTGTCGGAGTCTTTCACCAAACGTTCATGGGACAGATCCTTTAGTAAAGGGACGGGACACAATTCTCCAATATCACCCTTTTTTTCAATTATAAAATCTAAACAATAACAGTTAGTAAAATGATGGTGAAAAAATTATTAGGTACTTTTGATTCAAAATGTAATTTAATTTGGTAAACCATTCCGTTTACGATTGCCTTGAATAATTGCCTTTTGAATTAAAAAAAAATAAATAAAAAGTACCTAAACAGTTAATAATATTCTAACACATTTTACACATTATTACCATATTGGATTTCTGGAGAATACTAATTCGGTATATGGTGTTAGAATAATGTGATCCTTTTTACGTTAGGATGCCTGAATAAGCTAAACGATGTCAAACTGTAAAAACAAAAATAATAAAAATTGGAATGATTGTAAAGTCGTAAAAAAAAATAAATGTGATTTTTTTTCGGTCACTTTTTAAACAAATGCTTAAATTAAAAAAAATATTTATATTTTAAAATCGGAAGGAACGACATTAAAAATACGCGATTTCTACAGTTGACTACCGTTTTATAATACTTCGTATTGTTATACCTTAACCGTATAGCTTAACTTGTAGTCTTGTTGAGTAGATCTTTAAAATTTCCATGTGACCATTTTTACCATCGTAAAACACAGAGATACAAAACACCTGTAAAGGTGAGCCTTCTTGCTCGTCAATAAATAACTTAAATTGTTTTAAATATCTGTGTTGTAACATTGTATGTATTTAAGTTTTCGTGCTGGCAATGCATTGTCAATTTATTTATTAAAAGTAGAAGGGTCTTTTTAAATTTCTGGCTGCAGCGAGAGTTGCTGTTTTCAAGAATGATTTATTAGCGTTACTCAGCTCTATTTTAGGGTCGTTTAAATTCGCCCGAGACGACCCCACTGCCAACCTAAAAAATTCAGAGCGCTAACCAGCGATGGGGATTCGAAGGAACGTGATTAAAAAAAACAACTCTTTCTGGTCCCCTTCCAACTTCGGGATTATATTATGGGTCCAAGCATAACAAGCAACTTTTAGACACTCGAAGGAATATATTATAGACTCACTTTTGTAGCTAACTGTCAATTGATATCGAATGGATACCGCCTTAAGTTGATAAAATGCTGGTTTTCACCATGGTACCACACTGGTATGTTAACAGAATTTCCTTGTATAACATGGTTAGTTGATGGGAAGTTACCCAATATACTGGTTTATATTGTAGCAGTACACAGATATTTGTATACCTGTATGTTGGTATTGTATTGGTTACAAAAAAGTTTGGAGTCTCTCACAATATGTCTTGATTATTGACGTATTATCCAATTTCGACATTCGCGTATTCATCATGATCAGGACTACAATTCAGAGCAAGATGGTTATATTACGTTTAGAATATATATTATTGTATAATACTATATTATTGTAAAATATTGTACAGTAGAAATCGCGTATTTTTAATGTCGTTCCTTCCGATTTTAAAAAAAATATATATTTTTTAAGCATAAATTGTTTAATAATAAAAAGTGAACGAAAAAACACACATTTTTTTTTTACGACTTTACAATCATTCCAATTTTTGTTTTGTTTGTTGTTACGGCTCCTACGTCAGCCGCGTCATTGGATAAGAGCCAGCGGAGGCTGACCAAGAGCGCGAGAGCCACAGACCCTCAGGACATGAGACATAAAATCTAAGGAAGTATATTTTATATATTTACCTTACTTACCCTCAACAGCACGCCTGTACGCTTGAGTTGAATAATTAGGCACGATTTAAAAGGGATACCATTTAACTACTCAACTACAACAGATTTGATTCCTCTATCAAATCCTGAGCGTATTTCATTAGCGTAAAGTGGTCCAAAAAATATGTTTTGCTCAGGAATATTCAATTAATTTGATATTGTCCCAATTGGATCCAACCCAATATACTATATTTAAATGTTTAATAAGATAGAATTAAAATTTAATATGGATCAAAATTATGGAAAAGAGTACATATATCTTACTATCTGACCATTAAAATCTATTATTACGATGTGTTCTATAGTTGGTCGCTGCAATATCGAGGCCAATGTCCTCAGCCAAGGTCTTAAGGAAGTCCTCTGTCAATGATCTGGTCTCCAGAGACCAACTCGGCTACAAAGGAAGGAGATGCTCACGGGGACCCATCCCCGAACAAGAAGGCTTTGTTTACCCCTTGCCTTATTTAAGCCCACCCCCTCCCCACTCTCTGTCTCAACAAGCACCGGCTTCACTTTTACTCCTTTGTGTTTAAAACTATCTTTTAACACCTACGTCAAACCAAGCTGGTTTATTGCCTGTTGACTTCTTTAGTTCATGACAGTGACAGTACCTTCTTGGCAGTTCCAACTTTCACATAGGCAATCTCTATCCTAGAATATTGTTATCTTTATATCAAATTCACATGTCGTGGAGACGATGTAACAATTGTTACAGACTTTAACCCATTAGATGGAAACCCTTTATTGTGCTAAAATTACAATCTGCCGTATTAGGCAATAAGTAATTAAAATAAATGCTCTCATTCATACCATATTTACAATTCATCATTCACACACTCATTCATACAATATTTACAGACAGCCCAGAGGCCTCCCAAATCCACATGTTTGTCACCTTCCTCGCATACAAAAGAGGAAGCGGAGTCTTGGGAAGTCCCCCACGCTCCTCCGTCAGCCGCGTCACCGGATACGAGCCAGTGGACGCTGACCAAGAGCGCGAGAGCCACAGACGCTCAGGACATGATGAAACTGGCCATTGCCAGGACACCCACTGTCAGATGGAAATCAAACATATATGTTTTATCAGCCATAGTCAACATCTCAAGTAAATACAGCAGCTTACATAAAGGTATATGCTTCCCTGCATACTGTTATGCTTAATATCAGTTCTGGGAAAAGTCATGTTGAAAATTTCAAGAAAAAAATGCTTAAAATTAAGTATTAAAATTTAGATGACATGCTGGAGATTCTAAATGGAAAAACCTGTTTTATTTTGTTAATTATGCAGCCTGATGTAGGTTTCCTACCTAGAGGGGTGGGGTGTGATTCGGGTCCGTGAGGGGTGGTCCGCACATATTTTGGGGTGTTTGTTGTTGTTGTAAGCGTGTAAACAAACTTACATTTTATTATTCTGTGTACCGTATGTTTAACCTTAGAAATAATTATTTTTATTTATTTATGTTCAGTTAATGACCTGTTTTAATTGAGTTAAAAAGGGCGTCCAAATCTCCCTTAATTATAAATATGTGAAATTGACCAACATGAAATGCCGTTGAGTATTGAATACCGTTTTAGTCACTGTAATGATTGAATTTGGTACCGCCCATTCACTTTAGACCTTTAAGCGATATTGGTCGGTCAAAACTAGTGCTATTTTATCTTGGTATAATGGAGCAACGATGGCGTAAATACCCAAGAATATCAAGAGACTGCGCAGCAACTTGTTTTGCATCCATGACAATTCTAAACAAAGAGGTTATTAATTGAAAATTATCTCCTGTGACAACTTTGACAAGTCTCAAAATCGGTTCAGACCAAATACGTACATGATGTGGTGCAACAGAAGCTTTGTTTGATAGAAATAGACCGACACGTGTAAAGAGCAACGCGGACGTAGAACGCACGTAAGCAAACATACATCTCCTTGAGATATAACGGGTTTGCCGCTTGGAACTTGGCCAACGTATAAATTCTCGGCATCGAATTGAAATTTCGTTATCTACCCGAGCGTAACGAAACGCTGGGATAAACACGGTTATGGGACCGTGCACTCACAACGGAATGCAACGTAGTTTTTTTGGGGTGAATTTATTTGATTGTTATTCTTGTGTATGTAGAATAACGTATGGCAATAACATTTATTAGTGTAAACGTCTGAGGAAATATGATTTTCTTCAACTACATTATTGCAAGTTTTAGTATAGTTTCTGTACAGTACTTCAAAGGGCATCCCATCTCGCAATAGAAAATAAATTACTAATCTACAAAGTTATACCTAAGCCAATCTGGATATACGGAATAGAGAGATGGGGGGACTGCAAAAAAATCGAACATGAAGCGTATCCAATCCTTTGAATGAAGTCCTGAGAACAATAGTAAATGCCCCTTATTACGTCAGCAACAAAACCCTACATAACGATCCTAATATACCCTCCATTCTTGAACTCATCCCTTCCAAGTTTATGAAATTCCATAGTAACCTATCCAACCACCCTAATCCCCTAGCATAGTCATTGCACTGCACCACTCATCCCTATAAGCCTCCTCGGAGACTGAAGCGGCCGTGACTTCGTGACTATAAATGCGCGTATTCAAACTTCAATAAAACTTTTATTACTTGCTGTCAAAGAATCTCCGCCGGAATTCGGTTGCAAACTTGAGGAATGTTAGCCCTTAGTTCTTAAAGGGTTGCCTTCACGGAGCGAGAAATGCGACAGCGGGAGTCCTATCCAGGCGGCAATGGCCATTTTTTCCAATCATCTCCTGAGCTTATGAGGCTCTCGCGCTCTTCGTCAGCCTCCACGGGCTAGTTTCCGGTGACGCGGCTGACGGAGGAGCGTGGGGACTTCCCAAGACTCCGCTTCCTCTTTCGCATGCGAGGGAGGTGACAAACGTGTGGATTTGGGAGGCCTTTGGGCTGTTATGATTGATATGTGAATTTTCCATGAGAACGTGGATCCGCAACCAAATATGATGTATAATATGCTCCAATTTTTTTAGTTTAGTTGGTCAATGTTTCCTGTAAAATTTTAAATGTATAAGTAAAACTCACCAGAAATCAGTCATTTAATGAAATCGGTACGTTCGGCCCTTGATGCGATGGGTTGCAGTTGGATTTAGAACCCTCGATTCGTTTTAACGCCATTTATTTCAAAGTGGCTACGGACACTAACCTAAAGGACTTCGTGAGTTACCAGTGGGGTTGCCAGGAATTGTATCAGATGTAGGACACGTTGTATATGCAAACATACATGTGAACACCTGTTAACTGTATCTTATAAATGTACCTTCGGCTCTCGAGTCGTGAGAAACAGACGTAAAGGAAGATACATATTTATAAGGGGGGTCGGGGCGCGTAAAAGAAGTGTAATAAACTGGGACAAAATGAAAGAACGATAAATTAAAAGAGCAGCTGGGCCCAGACTAAATGTCCAGCTTACACCAGTGGTGGAGGAACAGCACTAATATATTTCAAAATATATTCTATGGTTCTTAATCTCATCGAAAAGTATGTAGGTCGAATTTATGCGTTTGAATGCTTGCTTGATTACTTTTTGTCAAGGGAATAACTTTCGTCCATAAATGGCCATGGAACCAGATACTGCTTCAAGGTAATTTATCCGAAATGGAAACCTGGAAGGACTGCTATTAGGACAGATCTATTTCTAGACTTAGAAATGAGATACTGATGGCACTAATTCCTTTTTAATTTGGGACAATTAGCTCTCATTTCGGAGACTATTATGTTTTTTTTCGGATTACAAGTCGCCATCATTTTCTTGCATCACTAAATTTGATTTTTTATGGCATCCGAATAGCTAACCCAGGTTGTCTCTGCCAACTGGGATAAAGCTTATTCTCGCTTGGCACATGTGAAAACACGTTATTGGTACAATGGAACATGGTCATGTGTTTATTAATAAATTTCAATGTGTTGTACATTGCGAGTATATTGTGTACATTAGCGTATTTTCGCCTGTGTAGAGCGAGAATACGCTATTGAAACGATGTAGTCTCACTGTTCTATAATACGCGTTATATTTTCATTAGCGTGAGATAATGGAGCGTAACATAGAATCTATTAATCTAGCGTCACTCAATCTTCAATGTGTTGTGTACAACGGCTGTAATGTTTACATCAGCGTAGTTTCACCTCATTTTCATCGATTGAACGGCGAGCTCGCGCTTAACGCTTAACACAGACTCCTTAGTAAATTTGGTCGCGACGATTTCGTTTTGTTGTATAAACCCATTAAAACGTTAAGTGCTCTACACTGAAAAAAATATAGAGTCTAGATCTTAGGAAGTGAGACGTCTCGCTTGAGGACTGTACCCTGTTGCTTTGTAGCTTACTTATGTAACAAGGGCGCCGACTACCGAGCCGGGGACATTGAAAAATGACCGTATATCGATTCTAGCCCATGCAAAATTCACTACTCTCGTCCACCGACTCCATTACAAGAGATGTAATTTATTTTGGATCTCGCTCAACTCCGAGGAGCGCGCCCCCGATACATCCGAATTATACGACGGACTCGTTCGGAACCGTTGAATGACAAATAGGAAACGGTTACATTTCGGCTGAATTGTTGATCCAGACGGCGGCAACGAACCCCGTGTTGCTGTTTGTTTTTTCCTATTCTGCTGACCCATGGTCACTGTCATATCCGATGCAAGATTGTCACCGCAATGTTTTAGGCAAACATTTGCACTTCTGAAGGTCGCCCCGTGGTCGTTTCAACTATTCTTAGAAGCCTTTCGTGTTTTGCGTATTTGACCAAGACAGTGAAACATGTTAAATAAAGCTATTTATGAGATCTTCAATGTCTTGTAAATATTACGACCAAATTAACTAAACATCAAGTGTGATGCTTCACGTAAATAATGGGTTAGCTAAGGCCATGCAATTTTAATGTATTTTATATAATTATGATTCACTGAAGTGGTATGATAGGAAAATATTGAATTTTAATCAGAAGTAATATTTGTGAAGTGGGGAATTCACATAAATGAACAATAGCTTAATTAATATTATTTCTGAGAGAAACGTTTTCCGCGATAATATTTTGACAAAAAATGACCTCTTCTCAGTAATGGCTGGAGAGAATATCCCCTGCAATTGTCCACATTCTTGAAATGATGTTTATGGCAACGTCGGTGAGCTCCGTCGGAATTCGCTTCCGAATTTTCGGAATGACGTCCTTCAGCCCTTTAAAGGGAGACAGGTTATGGAATTCAATTTGGAAAGCTCCTTTGAAGACCATCCCGCATATGTTCAATGGGGTTCGAATCCGGCGAGAGGGGAAGCAACGAGGGGAGGTGCCTTTAACCCATATCAGCCAAAGCATCAAAGACATTTCTCGCTCCGTGAAGGCAACCCTTTAAGAACTAAGGGCTAACATTCCTCAAGTTTGCAACCGAATTCCGGCGGAGATTCTTTAACAGCAAGTAATAAAAGTTTTATTGAAGTTTGAATACGCGCATTTATAGCAGGTCACGAGGCCACTGCCGTTTCAGTCTCCGAAGAGGCTATAGGGATGAGTGGTGTAGTGCAATGACTACGGGATTAGGGTGGTTGGATTGGCTACTATGGAATTCCATAAACTTGGAAGGGATGAGTTCAAGAATGTAGGGTATATTAAGATAGTTATGCAGGGTTTTGTTGCTGACGTAATAAGGAGCATTTACTATTGTTCTCAGGACTTTTGATTGAAAGTATTGGATACGCTTAGTGTTAGATTTTTTTGCTGTCCCCCGTAGCTAATTCAAACAATAGAAGTTTGATAATTGAGTCAAACAATTGAAGAAGAATCAATAAAATAGTCTCGTTTTATTCCCTCAATGCCCGGGAGGATTGCAATTATACAGTGCATTGTTAAATTCCAGAGGTATATAAAACTTATTTTTAACATTTCCATTCTCCATCCAACTATAAACCAAGCAATACTACTGGAGTAGTTTAGTTAAGGCCTGTTCATTTCTTTCTGCAATTTTTTTTTAATTGCTTCCTAGTTGTGTTCGACTTCACATAGGATAATTGTTATCCATATACGATTTCAAGAATGTTCAGTTGAACCTGAGGCCAAACTGAAATGGCTATAATATAATCCTAGTATTTTATTAACTAGAGTTATAAACAGACGTTGCAATTGTTTAGAGAAGGTGCGTCTTTTGTTAGTCTTATTTATTCGCAAACAATGACACGAATACTTTTGCTATTTTCTAATACGCCGAGTTCTAATTTTAAAGTGCATTGAACCGTTTCTCAACGGTGTGCTTCAATTGGCTACGATAGCTCTCAAATTACCCTTTGAGGCGGATGCATTCATTGAGCCCTCGTCCCCTACAGTATACTCTAAACAAGCTCGGGCCTTGCTCAAAATTTTGCTTGGTAACAGCACGTCGAGATACTTGGGCCGTTTAAAATTCTGAGCGTTTTATCACTGAATATTGTAAAGAAAATTTGTCTTACAAAAACTCAATAGGGTTTTTGATGTTTCAAAATTAGGGGGATTAGAAACATAAGAATCAAATAGATTGCGATTCGTCACACACATTAATTTATATTATATTATTATGATATATTATAGTCCCGTGAAAAGTAACATATTAAAAGTAAGGATATTAAGATCTTTAATTTCATACCACTTAATTACTTATTGCCTTATAAAAGGCAGATTGTAATTATAGCACAATAAAGGAATATAATAAAAAAATTTCATACCCTACTCAGCATGAGAGGAACATACTATTTTTCATAGGGTTGTTTTTATTTTTATATTCACCGTTGCATCAAATATCATGCCTTCGAGAAAACACTGCTTGTTAACGCCATGTTAATCACCATTTAAATGACTTGTTACTGTTAATAAAAAACGCCACCCTCGAGGGACGCATCAGACGGAGAAAAAACCTATTGAATTGGACGTCATCTCTCCCACATTTTCAAAGCCCATCTTGAGTCTGAGAAATCTATCCCAATCATAAATTATTAACGAATTTCTTTCTTCGCCAATTCTTTTAGCCCTCCTACCTAAAGCAGTTCACCTCTCTGGTGCCGAAAAATTACTGAATGATTTACTAAGAAGCAAATCTGGATATGACCTAGTCCTCCACAAATCCTCATATGTATCTTCAACGCCATCTTTCAAAACCACCCATATTCCTCTTCTTTAGAAGTTTTCCATTATAATAATAATTTATATGGTATTTAATCCTGTTTTAATGAGTATGGCTCTGAGCCTAAGTAGTAAAAGTATGCTTTCTCAATATGCTGACCTCTGTAAATTTCCATGTCGCTTAGCTTGATCAAGGGACTTACTAAGCCCAGAACTGACAGACTTTCGGCAGCTGAAAGTTTTTTAGGTTTTGAAAAAAACCTAACGAAACCCTATAAGGAGTCCAACACTTCTAATAGTAACACAAGTCTATAAGTTAACAATTTATTACGTTCTGGGTGCACTAGCTCCATTGATCTTGGAGTTGTAAGAGAAACCGAGAAATTATAAAGAAATGAAAAACGTTTTTCTATTAGCATCTATTTTTTTTTCTTTGTGAATAGATTTTTTATTTATATTTTTTCCAAAATTAAAATTTATAAGTACGCCAATGATCACTTTACTCATAACTAGCGATGATATTAGTCTTTCGTTTTTAGACTAGAAGCATTGCATATCAGCGTAAGACTATTTTTATTATGTCATTAACAGAAATTAATTGATTATAATTTTTAATTTGAACCTAAATTGACCAATCTGCGTACAGTAAAGTTTTGAGAGTCAGTCCTTAACTGGAATTGCTACGGCTTAATTAGTTGAATTGTAAAATACTTTCTAAAAATGTTAAACATCTGAAAAATTAAAGATTTAGTTAAGTTTATTCTACGAGTTATCGCTCAGATGTAATGGTCATGTGCACCGAAACCTTAGAGAGTATTAATTACTGGTAACAGTATATGAATAGAACTCCCGCATAGGGGCTGTCTATGGAATACGTCACGCTTTTTAGTGGTTTAGTTGGCGTTTTTTTACCCATGTGTCTGTCTGTCGGTTTTTTGTGGATTTAGACTCCCTGTCCCTCCTTTTAACCCCCTGGGACTATAGCATTCTTTCTCCCTTCTCGATGAATACTTTGAAAATCTCTTACCCCATTTGGAAATAACACTCTTATTGTGTCTGATAACCCCTTTCTGCAACCTTAATAAATATTTTTAATTTCTAGTCGATTCGATAATACCTAGTTTGGTCATTTCAAACGATTAAATAATTACAATTGTTAACGCTTATGAAAAATGTTTGCAATATTTTTTTAAAAGCTTGACCTACTTCATCTTTATGAGTGCTCTTATATTATCTCAAGTGAACACATTAAAATGATTTGTAGTTTATTTTTACTAGCTTTGTGACTAATGGTTATTTCCGATAATAAAATAACACTAACAACTTTTTAATTATTTTTTTTTTTTAGACATTTTGTTTGTTTAGTTTGGTAACGTTTTACGGTTTATTTGTCTACCTGTAATGCCGTGTTCTGTTGACAAAACAATCTGTACGGAGTCAGTGGTACTCGACGAAATTTCTATCGTAGAGTTGGAAAGTGTTTTTAAGAAACTCCTTTAATAGTCGATAATACAGACTACATTGCAGTCGTCTGTCGGTGGGAGCTGTTAGCATACAAACAGGTTTCAGTAATGGCCCCAGTGTCTGTTGAGAAATATCAACACAGAGGAGTAAAAATGGAACTTAACCCAGATTATTTTTGGCATATTCCCCAGCATTTGAATTCAGTATTAGTGGATTTTCCGTACTCTCGATTTTTTTTTTTTTTTAAATAAATAATGATTACTTAACTATTCTGAAAATAATTGATATTTAGTCATATTAATTTCAATTCTAATTTCGTAAAAATGTATTATCGAAGGACTGTGTTTTTGGAAAAAAAAAAAAAGTGGTGAGCTTTGACCCCTTGTGTTTCAAGACCCAATCTATCTTAATTCAGGTCAAGCTGTTTTAACATTTTGACCGTCCTCTTTAAAACGACAACATTTAACTGTTAATTGTCAACCGTGAGTTGGTTTTGTAGGGGACTTTTTTGAGTTGATGAAAGTTAATTTATTAATGGACATTTCAACAAACTTTTTGTCTTTATCAGGCCCTGCCCTGATAACTAAACAATAAAGTATGTAGGTTTTCAATTTTTTTAATTACTTCAATTTTCATCGTGGGTTTTGCCACATCTGTATCGAGTTTCATTCCCAGATACTAACCACTTCTTTCTGAATCTGGATTTTATGTCAAACTAGGAGATTCTGTTAACATTGTGTCTTATATTTGGTTGTATCCATGTTTTTTACATATGCATGTTGCATCCAAATTGTTAGTCAAACCTACCAACTGTTACTTATTAATATTAGCAACCCACACTGCACTTAGACGCTAACCAATTGGAGGTATATATACTTTTAATTTTGTTGCTATTGTAACATGTTTTTTACAAATTAAAATATATGTAAAATATAAGAATATATTATGATTACACATTCATTTCTTTCTTATTGTTTTAACAATGATGGTGATAATATAATTGAATTGTAGAGGAAAACATTTATCAAATTTGATAATATACAGTAAAAGATTTTTGATAGGCTTTATATCCTCTGATAGTGCAATGATACAATCCATAGTTTATGTTAGGTTGCAATAAATATTCACATAGGACAATATATTATATTTACAAGAATATATGTTTTGTTCTTACGTGAAAGTACCTTATTAATGTATCTTTTTTGTGTATTGGCGGGTTTACTAAGTAGGGACCTTTTTGAGAAAAGAAAATGATAAATGTTTAATATCTAGTATCTGCAGTTGTCATTTGTAATTATTCGTTTATATCTGTAATTTTTGTGTGGTAGTTTCCTGATATTTTTAAACAGCGTTTTGGACAGTTTTGAAGGACATGTATAGAAGGACATATTATAGTTGTATCTTATTGTTTACAAAAGTGAGCTCCCATTTCTATCAAATTGCTTAGTTACAAAATCTTGTAATTTTTAAATCCGAAGAAACACTAATTTGTATAGTTCTGTTATTGGTTTGTTGAAATTGCACTATAATGAATTTACGAATGACAAGTGTGACTAAGTTACTATTATAGCATAATAGAGCATAGTTTATGTGTATGTACAAGTATCATTGAAAAAAAAAAGTTAAACAATTTGAACTCATGAAAAAAAATTCTCTATTGTGAAAATTGAATGAAATCATAATAATTGTTTCTTTAATCCCTTTTCTTATTTGTATTGACTCGTTGGCATGCAACATAACAAATTGGATTTTCACGCTTTCTGATTTGTGTTTGAATCGGATTCGCTGATAGTTGCTCATCTAAAATTATTACATTCTTTCTTACTTACATTTTACAAACATTTTTAACGAAAGGCTAAAACTGTCGGTAGCGACCGCTAACTACATAACATAAATCACCCTATACTCTATTGTATATATATTGTAAATTGGCTATAATATGTTGTAAATTAATTTAAACAAATGTAAATAACATTACCATGCCATAAGTCATTGTAAATGTTGTAAACAATAAAAGACGCAACTGTAAAAAAAAAACTAGTTAGAGGCTGGAAGGGTTAAAGCAGGTAGCAAGCGACCCAGACCGAGGCCTGGGTCACTGCTGAGAACAAAGCGCCACCGCAAACTGCGATATCGGCTACAATACCGCCTTACATCATTGGCTGCTAACGAGCCACCGCTGAGTATAACTAGGCACGGGTTTTGGCCTGTAAATCATTCTAACTACGGCTCTCTGACTGGTACCTGCAGCTGCACTGATGTTTCAAGACTTCGCCTTCTCATTTATGAAAACCTCCAGACCTCTCTTCCTAACCTCGCTATGTTTCAGTCCGGTCTTGTCAGACCCCACACTCTCCTAGTGGGATTCTCTGCCTTCGCCTCGCTAAAACTAGCAGCTCCTTGGGAGAGACCTCTCCCTCGGGGATAACGGTTGCCGTGGCCCTACAAACTTTACCTAGTAGTGTTTCCCACGGTAATTCAGTCTGCCTCTCTCCGGTTCACACTCGCCTTTGGGATCCTGACGGTTTTCGCATACCCTCAGATACCGAGTGTGAATTCGTGGTGATTCCAAGACTACACAAACTACCTACACTACCTACCCTATACCTCTTCTCCTGAACATACGAGGGTGGTCTGAAACGTTTTCGACCTAACAAAGCTTTTATTTTAGCTTTTATTTATTTTATTATCATCTTCATGTTGAGGTTGGAAAATTTTCAGACCACCTGTTTAGTGCATTGTCGGGGCACATACCTATCAAATATGGAGTCAGATGGTAAGACCCGTCATGAAGCAATTGTCCAGGTCATAGCTTAATCAACCCTCACTTCGTCACCAGGGCTAGGGTCGTGACGACCCGACACTGTCGATAGCGGATACCTCTACCAAAAACTGAAGACATACACTTCATACACAAATCTAGTGACAGCAGAAAGATTTCAATGAAAACTACTTGGTCGCTGGTTCACCTCAGTATGTCAGAAATACGACTTACCAATCCCACGCGTACATGCCCACATCAAGACACACAATTCCATCAAAAACTATACGGACAACCTAATCATACTTGGACTAGCAACACAAGAATTACCTGATACACCACGACGATTTCAGAGAAACCGGAATGTAGTAATTTAAATAAACTGCCATAAACGTAATCCTTCATACGAGGAGGCATCATTGGATGTTCTGTCTCGCACGTCATTCATGCCTATTTGTTAATATTATTCACTCACCACCTCATTCACTGGCTGTATCATTCATTTTCTGTACACAGATGTAAATCAATATAACGAACAAAATATTTTTAATGAAAGTGTTGGAGACTCATTAGAGATTTCTGATTTTGAAGTGTTTGCATGTGTAATCAAGTGGTTAGTGATCGCTGATACCGTTTCGGTCGACAAACGGTCACCTAAATTGTTGCACAATAAGTGGAAACCATTTTGTTTTTTTTGAAATGGGGGTAAAATGGAGCATTAGTACTGTTGAGTCTGTCTATTTCCTGATGTTCATTGAGAACTTGGCTCGGGTTGGTTCTGGGCCGGTGCCCGGAGAGCTCTTCTGTAGGCTTGTATTAAGGCTATTTCCGTAGGCTTCTCGTGTGCCTGTTCAACTAAATAGTTTCAACTATCCGTTCCAATGGGATAATCGTTTAAGCTATTACGTTTTTATTCGACTTATAAATACATGGAACAATTGCCACATTTGTTTTTTTTATTTTATCAATCAAAATATTTCAAGAAAAATAACAATAAACAAAACAGATAATTGTGATAAATGATCTCATTATTAACAGATTTACAATATTTTATTCTCTCTCATTCATACAGTATTTAAAATATACATTTATACAATATTGTCAGTGTAGAAGGAGGCATGAATTGGGTTTCATATTATGGATTTAGTAGATCACCGCGCTACTCCTGCGACTGCATCACTGCTGCGTAGGGGCAATATAGGCTGAAAAATAGCGCGGGAGCCGCAGACGCTCAGGACACGAGAGCAGAAACCTTGGAATATTTACAAAATATCTAAAGACCACTTCCGCCGAGGATCCGCTTGTAGGTCTGGGTGATACTTCAAATCGATCTTGTTGAAGGATTTGGGCGGCTGGATGTACACATAGTCCAGGGACCCTCGTTCCCTCACAGCACTGTCAACTTCCCCGACTATGGAGCCGGAAGCAAGGACATCAGATCCTTGACTAAATTTTCTAATATGGTTGAGGGGGGGGGTCTTAATTGCAACTGCTGCATGACAAAGATTAAAGAAACGTGATTTAAATTTCCATTGCGTATTCGGACGCGAGGTGGGTTTCCTGAATGCCCGTTAAAAGTTAATTAGGCGATAACTGCCTCATTAAACTGAACCTTTTTGGTCACTGTAAATATCTTTGAAAAATATGTGCTTACAATTGTGTATACCTGTGAAAAAAAAAATCAAGTGTAAGGAATCACACAATTAAACGTTTCGTTACGGCGGTGAGAGAGAGTTAACGCGACTGTAATAACTTTTAATAGTTATTGACCATTAAAGTACCGACATATGTAGCATATTATTAATCAATTAGATGCAGGTTTTCCTGCACATTAATTATTGTAATTTGTATTAATTGTATTATAGTTTTAGTTTCAAGGCGCTCTGCCGTCTGAAAACTATACGCCCACCTATGAAATGAAATAAATAAAAAAAAATACTAATCAATACGTCGAGATCTTCGTTACCTTATTACGCATTTATATATTTTTAATCAATGCGTTATTGAATAATCACCCTTCGTTATTTTTTTATAGGGTTGCTTTTATTTTGGCATATCCGGGGAATCAAATAGAAATTCCCTCGGTACATCTAAGTAAATTACGAACGAGTTAATGTTTTAACACGATTTTGATTACAATATTAACGACTTTTTGCCACTATAGTTATTGTAATAAAAATAAAAATTATATATTGTTAATAGAAATGCCCGGATGACCTTTAGTGCAAGAAATTAATTGATCTGTGATGTTACAGTAATTTTATTACTTAAAGTACTAATAGTTTTTTTATGATACATGATATTTTTAGAATGTACATGTTTTGACTTTTGTTACTGATAAATAATATTTTGTTTCAGGTGAGAACCAGTGGAGAATGCTACTCTAGCTTCAAGGATTGTTAAATTTGTCTGTATCCTTTTTATATTTGTTAGAAATATTATGGCTGGATTGGCGTGTTTACAAACGCTATATCAAGTGCAATCTCTTTCATTGTGAAACCCTCGTCCTCTCTTATCTATTATCGTTTCGAAATCACTCTTTTTAAGAAAATTGATGTTCATCGAATAATTAACTTCTGAAGAGAAATACTGATGTTATCTTCTAAAGATTAGAATTATCTTCAATTTACAGAAAATGGTGATTTTGATCACTACGAGGGTGGTCTGAAAAGTTTCCGACCTAACAAAGCTTTTATTTATTTTATTGTCATCTTCATGTTGAGGTCGGAAACTTTTCAGACCACCTGTGCATATTGCTCGGAAGTATTAAAAATCATCGCCCTGAGTAAATTTTTCTTTTTGAGTATTTGATTGTTCGTTCGGCTGTGTTTTTTCGGACCCTGTGAGCGCTGATAGAGGGGGGTCGTCAGTCGTTTTATCAGCCTCTCATTAGCGGGAGATCGGTGGTGGGGATGCATTGGTGCTAGGGGAACTATGTCAGGATCTGTCGGTGTCAAGGATATGAGAAATTTCACAACGTTTGTCATAATGGTAGTGGTTCTCGTCGTTTACATGGGCCCAAGGTAGGTTGAGGTTATTTGTTGGATTTTCACCAAAATCACTACTGCCAAAAGTTAATAATGTATTATTATTACCTGTAGATCCATGGATTGGTGTGATCACCTTTTTCGTATAACGAAGATTATCAAGATCTTATGAAGATGAACTGATTCATTAATTCACCATTGATAATTTATAAATTAGGTACAAGGTAAATAAATTAGGTTACACCCATTCACTGCATTTTTCATAGAAATATATCAGCGTTGACTTAAATTGTTGATATTTAATGATAAAACGTTCCTGGCCAGGAAATTATAAGTAAAATGTTTTGGCACTAATGCATACCACATGTGTATATAAAACAATATATTGATATTTATAATTTAAGTATGATGACCGATAAACTGAACGTTTGAAAAATTGAAGTAAAACATTATTAATGCTTGTTTTTTTTTAAATTGCGGTGTATAAAATATTGTATTAATTATGAGCTAGAGACGCAGACCGTGAAGCAAAAATATATAGGGAAGGGCCTTGGTCTAGCAAAAATGAACAAAAAAGTATGTAAAAATTTTCGACCAAAAATATATTTTCATTTTCCAGAAATAATCTGAAATTGTCAGCCGTCTTTAATGTGTCAACAATTATTGGAAGACATTTTTTTTTTCCTAAACACCTCTAAATTTTAATACAATGTGTAAAAATATGCGCAGAGCATTTGAAGAAGGTTGGGTTACATAAAATCAGATTCAAGTTAATAGGAAAATAACATGAATACAAATCTAGGTGATGGGCCTCACCTTCAGTTTAATATGTGGGAGAAAAACATTGGAAGACATCAGACCTTAAGTACCCTTTTACCCAATTTGATTCTTCGGTGAGTTCACTTCTTTTATAAGATAATAATTGACAAAAAATGTGTATAAAACCTCAATTTTCTAATAGTGATACTTTATTTATTCGTGCCTGCTTTTCAAAATGCCTTTTTGGTTACGTCATTGAAAAAAATAGGTGAAAACTTAAAACACTTCAAAGCAAACAGTCTTGTTAAGCGCGCCCGGGAAAAGGGCGAATACGGCGGGACTGGTAGTACATTCTTTATAATTCATTTATCAGACTAGATCTTTTCTGTTTTTTTTTAAAGATATCTGTTATTTTATGCCTCAATTACTGCTTTCTTCTTATATTTTGTCTTTGAATTAAACAGGTACATTTTTGAACTACTAGACATTAATATTTGTGATTAGGCAATTATTTTATACATGATGGAATTACGTGTAATAATCTATTATGGAACACGTAGTAAATAAGACTTATTATTGTATGAGATAATAGTAAAAAAAAAAATGAATTTGTTTTTTCAAAGAAACCAATTTAAAATTCAATTTTCTTGAACTTGAAGAAAAATCAAGGCAATGGTTAGCAACAAATACATAATTTATTCACATAATGAATTGGCTTTTCATTTGTTAAGTGTAAATAAAAAAAGAAATATTGAATAGTTCAATTGTAATCCCTGCCATCAATTTAACATTATTCTTATTGTTGTATTTTTACCTTGGAGGAATAATCTAATAATAATATTCTTTTTATTGTAAAAATGTTAATGATTTATAATTTTAGTTTGGAAATATGATGGAGGGAAACAATGTCCATAAATAATCAGTGAAATAAAATAATAATATTTAAACTTTTATTGCTTTTGCACGTATTTTCTGCGATTGTTGTCGTAAAAATGAATCAATCTATCTGCAACATAACAGTGTACTACAAAAACTCCATTTTTAACAAAGTAAAGGTAGAAACAATAAGACCCGTTTAGAAAAATTTTAACATATCCTACGTTCAAATTTGATGTTTAAGTTTCGAAGCTATCTGAGATTTATAGTTCAGTTTTATTCATAGTCAAAGACACATTAAAGATTGGTAACTCCAAATGAATTTCAAATGTGATACATACTTACACATACTGTCATACACATACGTCATACATACATACTGTCAGCTATTGAAAGGTGACGAGGCGTCTGGTCCCCGGATCTATTGATACCAGGACATAATAGGAGGGTAGATCTGGCAACGCTGCGCAGCTCACGGTTGCAGTCCATTAGTTAGGTGGGAAAGTTTCGGCACTTCCCTAACCGCCACCGAATATGTTGTCTTTTATCTCGGACCTTTTAGGTCATCTTGTTTTAGGGAGAGGTTCTACTTCTGAACAGGAACGGGACGATCGTCTGCGTGTTCTATGTAGGTTGATGTGGCTAATTTTAAGTCAAGCGTGATATCTCACAAAATCGAGACTCACATTACAGCTGAGGAAAAGATTTTAATAAATTCTTGTAACTAAGTACACTAACGTGCCAAGGCTTAAACATTATTAGCCAGCACGTCGTGATCTTTAATGTCATAAACTTATTTATTTTTAAAATTTTGATTCACTAATTTTTATAAGGGTCGAGTTATTTTGGCACTATCCGGGCATCAAAATGTGACTGAATAGCGAATTATCATGCCTCTAATTCAATTACGAATTGAATTAATGATGCGAACACGGTTTAATCGCAGCTTTAATAAGCTTTTGTAATTATAGCTCATAAATTCTCTGCACAATCATCGTAACATTAATTAGAACTACCATGCAAAATATATTTCTCTATACATGCCAAGGGTAATTTTAGTTGAAAAAAAAACAACATCTATAATGCAAAAAATATATTTTTTAAGCCAAGTTATCAATTAATCCTGTTTTATAGGTTGATACATTTTTTATGTCGCAAAATCAGAAGGAGTCTATTATAAATTAACGTCAAGTTTTGTTTTTTTTCAGACGTTTAAAAATTATTAGTCTAAGAAAATAATTGGATCGCATTACAGCAACTAATGATTATCGAAATAAATTACAAAACTTTTTTTTTGTATTGTTTATGAACTGAACTATTTGTTTTACAATATTAAAAACATATTTGAATTATTATTATTTTGTTCAGCACCTATTTTGTTAAAATAGCAAAATGTACTTTTAGTTAGTATTAGTTTCTTACTAAACAAACGTTTTTTTGTATGCATTTGAATTGCTCTCAACTCCTTGTTAACCTTGGGGAATAATATAACTTATCTTAACTAGCCCATGAGCTGATAATTTTGAAACAATATCTCATACTTCGTTACTGTGTTCGGAACAACTTATAATGAGCAGTATCTAGAATAGTCCGATCAAACTTGTTGGAGTGCATGCAGTTTAGTATAAGTAATTAAGCGAATCATGGCATCCCTTGTGGGCAGTATGATATGCTGAATTGTACAGACCCATCATAACTCCGGCATTACTAGGGTACCTCTATATGACTTAAATCTGGAAAAAATACAGAGGGTGAAAGTGGAGACATTAAAAAAAATGGAAAACGTCCGATATGTCTAATGTATAGTTTTCGGGGTCGCTAAGATGAATAGCGGAACTCTCGGGGGCACCCTCCGCCCGCCCCTATCAGTACAGGGGTGAAAAATAACACGACGTTCATACGTTGAGGGTTCGCTAAGCTGATTAGTGACATTTGAGCTCGTGACTATATTTCGGTTTTATTGCTGTCTGGTATTGAGTATTTCAACCACTCGAATTTGAACCAGGCACGCGTCGGTTTGCCAACAGTGAATTATTCCTCGGACGTTTCGTTGGATTGCGGTATCGAATTTTTAAAAGCTTCGGCCTCAGATTCCCCCGATGAGGGGAAAGCCGCATTAAGGCAACTGGGACAATTACCCACCATTATTGTACCGTGTATGGATGAGCAAGCTTTGCTAGTGAAACTTGTGTCTTTCGTAATTGCCTATCCGTCCTGGAGCCAGTTTCCTGACCGCTTGTACACATCCTACAATCCAGTCCTGTAATTGCAGGAAAAGTAGTTTTTTTTCGGAAAAACAAACCGTTTCTAATGGCCAAGTCCGTACGAGGAAGGTCCTATAGGTGTTTTTGCAATATGAATCGTCTTTCCTCTGTTTGTCACCATGTAGTTCTCAAAAGGTCGTCAAAATGGCCCAATCGCTATGAAATTTTAAAAGGACATTCCACAATTTCTGTTCAGATTTTATAATTTATGCTTAATTCCCTCACCTCGGAGCCCATAAACTATTTGAACGAAAACAGCTGAAATTAGTTAAAATACTCACAGGTGCCTGCTGTGAGCAACAGCGACCTAACCTTCGAAATGATCTAAACACGCCAAAGGGTTTGAGAATGGTCTCTTTTTATTGTCAATTCATAAAACCCAAATTTAGTTTGTCCCCGCTTGAATGCACTGGTATCCTATTGTGTGTTAATGGAAATGGATCTGCTGCAGTGACGAAAGTACAATTCGTTGTTGATTGACATGAAAAAACGTATAAGTATAAACTTTAAAAAAAAATACTAAATAAGAAAGAAAAAATTAATAATAGTGAATTGATAATGTAATAAAAGTTCGAGCAGTATTATCCCAAAGCTGTTAATCGCGCCACCGACATATTCATTTCGGTTATACATATTTAGATATGACAGGAAAATATTTATTGGCTACCACCAAGTAATTCATTAATTACTCTTTTATTTTTAGTATGAAAGTAGTAGTATTTTTTATGATGGTTATGAAACCATCAGATGAAACTACAGTGCTATCATCCCTCTAAAACAGAACGCAAATTATATTTTGTTAATTTGACATGTTAAGATCTTCAAGTTGATACACTTAATCATATCTTATGTAAATAACAGTCTAGTCGTCGAAACACTACATGGAAACGTCAATATAAAAAAATTACATGTCCCTAAGACGAAAAGTGGACTTGAAATGAAAAATTAACGAAACTCCACAATATTAAGCCACTAAGTTATATTTCGATATAACTATTAAACTCATTTTAGCGCGATTTCCACCTTTGCAATTATTTACTTCGTCTATGGTCAATTGCCCATATTGCACATATATGGTTACAACGAGTCCCCCCCCCCCCCAACCGGATAGGATGCAAACGATATGATGATAGTCTTGGTTAGTATGAACCTTGCCCAAGTCTGTGTCATTGTTTGCATACACACATACACATGGACTCGTGTCTTTCATTACATATTCATTTTTTATAAAGTTTTCATTTCGATAAAAGTCTATTTGAAAAAAAATAAAAAAGTGCCCTAATAAGCCAATGGGTCTTTGTGATAAATTACCTCATTCATACCATGTATACAATATTTCATCAACTCATTCGTATTTACAATTTGAACACACACTATGTACGAAGCCCAGGAATGTGGGCGTCACCTGCGGGAACGTCCAGCTCCACAGCAAGGCAGAATCCTGGAGATCCCACGGGCACATCACTACTAGATAGTAGCATTACACACGCAGAGAGAGAGAAAGAGAGCCGCAGACGCTCCGGACTGGCCACTACTAGTACTTACAAAATCGGGTTAGTTGCAGATCTCGAGGCCATTGCTGCTTCTGTCTCCGAGGAGGATTGTAGGGATTAATGGAGCGAGATAAGCGATATTACGGCGGGATTGAATTGTTATTGTAAATTTTTTGTGGGATTTCAAAAAATTATAGAGAATGTGCTATAGTAGGGGTGTCCAAAAAAGGGCGCATGCCTTAAACATTTTTCCGGCCCGCGAGATTCGTCACACTTTTACAAAATATATTTATTTATAATGGCCAAAGTAGTGAAAACCAATGTATACAAAAATAATACTTAATTTGTGAATCCATATATTCAAAAATTAACTTTCGAAATTATGAGAAAAATTGTCCAAATCTAATATTGCTACTAAATGGGTACTAAAATATATAATTTTATATGTGGCCCGCGGAGTTATGATGGATTTCCTAAGTGGCCCGCATGATCAGTTGGGTTGGCCACACCTTTGCTAAAGTATGGTGGCATTCTACCCATGTAGAATGGGGTATCTACATCACAAGTGAAATCCTCCATACTCATCTTAATATTACCACTATTCAGTAGCTTCGCCTTTAGATTTTGATATTACAAAAAAGAAATACGTCGATGCGTGGGATCTACTCTGGTTCCATTTACACTTAGTTGCTTAAAGCGTCGCCTGTTGAGCGCTATTGGCCTGTAAGTCCATGACTGGCCACCGTTAGCGAATTTCCTCACGATGCGTCACAGTTACGCCAGGTCCGCGGCGTAACGAAATAGACCGAACCCATTCACATTTCAAAAAAAACGTACCAAATAAAACTGGAAAATTAAAAGAAAAAAAAAAGGTACCGCCGACTTGCATGAAATCCCGATTTGTTAGATCAGTAATATATATTCTGCTATTTGATTCAGGAATTGGAAAATTTGTTATGAATTGAAAAGTATGCGATCGGAAAACATGATCACTAAAGTATCTACATGTAATTTGATGTAATTTGTATTCAGGCTATGCTGATCGTAAAACACAGGAACATAACATACATAAAATAATAATATTACTTTAAATCGGCTTATTTAAGATAAAAAATGGCCAAACTGATAAAAATGAAAAATTAATAAATAGTTAGAATATCATATCTATTTCCTTAGTCACAATCCGCCTACAATAAAACTGAACGTTTAAAATTGTTATGCATAATCTTGTATTACTTTGACTAAATTATGGTTACATTTCTTTAGGAGAATAGTATTCTCTTGGAGAAAGAAGGTTAAAGGAGATTTCACACTAATTTGGATGTGTGGGATATCTTGGAAGATTGAAATTTAAGAAGGTTATAGAAGTAAGGGGATTATGACACTGTTAAGGATTTACCCCAGGAAGTATTGCAGGAAGGCAAAAGCGTACAAGATGTAGCGATTGGGTACGCAACAATCTTTAGAGATCCGAGGGTACATTATTATGAGGTGATGTACTCGATGGGGTGGGAGCCGATCGTGTGGGTAGGAAGATGAGGTACGCTTTTAATAAGGGAACGTGAGCCATTGGTGATTAATCATTGGCTCACGGAATCCTGGTATGAGGTACAAGTGCCAATCTGATATGTGAAGAAGTGGTTTGTAGCTTGGGTGGGGAAATTTGTCTGCATGTAGGATAATCACTGTACGAACACTGTCTGCAGATGTATAAATGGAGGTCATTGATTTACGAGCTGAAAAGTATTGGAGATTTACGAGGAGCCTTGCACCACTCGCGAGGACAAGGGAAGTGGATCAGAATGGGGTTGATCCGGTTCAAGAATGTATTTGACACGAATGATAAGAGCCAGGGAACAGCAGTAATAGTATACACCTGTATATACTGTACAATATATACACCAAGATTGCATAATACTGATAGGGCAATGTCTGTAACCAAAATTATTAAGATTCAATATACACTGTAATCTCCATTTGTTTATATGATGTGGGCTCCATTTTCTTTCCTAAACTCATTCTTCGCTAGAATTTGAGTTCACATGGAGGTGTGTCGGACGTGTAATGCTCTGGCCTAAGTCTTGTGCGAATTTATTATTTATTTTATAGCGATTTATGTAAGGAGTTTGTAACTTCCTATCATAATCAGATACATACACTGTCATGGACTGTACGTAGCACTAGCAGTGAAGGCTGTCGTTAAATTTGCTGGTTTAATTAATTGTTCTGTCTGTTCAAACCTACCTGTTTTGACCCTTGCAAAATTAGACAAACTTTTACACCCATTGAAATCGGTTCAACTAAAAAAGATTATAATGATTACCTGGCCTTGAAAATATGTGACAATTGATTCAACACTTGAACAAATCGTACGCCAATAATATTATGCAAATGTCAATCAGAATATTCTGAGGACCTATCTCCTTGATTCACCCTCTTGGCTGACCACTCCCCTCGATCAAATCAAGTTACATAGACTGCCTAAGGCAACCAGGGTTACGTGGTCTGGTTAATAAGCTACTGAAATGTCAGACAAATTGTCAGTATAAAATAAAAACGTCTGATGATTTATAGTGATATGGCGCAGCTTCTGGTCCCGAGAAGTTCTGCGCAGTTGCAAGTGTCCTTGACACCAGAGAAGATGGTCTATGTTCCCCGACTACGCCATAAAACGAATAATCGACGAGCAAATCTGTGTTCATACAGCCGGGATTTTACCTCTGGTATGGTACCATCCAATTCTGGCTGGGATGGGTTTCAAGTATACAAGCCTCTTGAAGTACACCTTAACCCACAACGTAATCGCCCACGTACAACTCCTATTTGTTAATCACCTCTTTACAACCGTCGAAGTTGTGAGGTGCTGATTTAAGCAAGAGATTAAGCACGTGGCCGTCATACTATGCGTCTGCTTCAGGTCTTAGCAGATTTTGAGATGTTGGTTTAGTCAAATTGAGGATGGACTGACTTGTCCAATCTGGAATTGAAGGAGGTTATGTTTTGAATTCTCAATCGACATTTCCTCGGTAACTGAATTTGATTATAAAGTTATCCGATGATACCTCTCTCGTTTGACCAAGGTTCTAGAACAGTTCGAACCATTTTCCATTGCAAAGTACCTGAATGTTTGATTAGTTTCGAGTTGCCTTAAACATGAAACATAAATTGACTATACAAGAGATTTATTCAGCCGGTGGAATTCGTTGGGATATCGTCTTAAGTTGATGAAAGAAATATGTATGTTTATGGCCGACGTTCCGTCATGGCCTGCATCAGGTACTAGCATTGAGTTGTTGATTTGATCAATTTGAGGATGGACGTTTAGAATCTGGTATTGAACCAGTTTTGGTTTTAAGTTTTAAATCAATGTGTTCCTCGCTAATTGAATTTGGGCATGAAGTTATCTGTTATCAAAAATATATATTGTGCTTAGCAATTCTAAACCAGCTCGAATTTTTCTTCATTGAAAAGTCTGGTCATCAAACGTTTTTTTTATTTCAGTTGATTTTTAGGAGGATACCGGCAAAGTTTGATGAAAGAAATTAAGTTTCCCATCCATCAAGAGATCAGTTTCTTTATGGAGGATGTTTCGACCTGGCTTTTATGTCTGCATCCGGTCCTTATTTGCGATGGACTAGAGATGGAAGCGATAAATAAAAGCTTTAGGGCGCCTTGGAGCACAGGATTTCTCAATTAATGCATAATTTGTAACGAATACTCACATTTCAATTCGCTGCTGACTTCAATTTTAATTCAGAGCAGTTTATTTTAGTTTATCGGTTTCTGTTTGTCGCTAGCTTAGGGGAGAGAGGGTGAAGTCGTGTGATAGATAGAAGCAAACTGGCCTGGTTCCGTCTATAACAGATAACAGCCGCTTCCTGTCCTAGAGGGCCTGTTACGCAGCCCGGAGATGGCCAATTCCCCAGCCCAGCCTTGGTGGATCGGATCGCGCCGCACTCAA
Source organism: Acanthosoma haemorrhoidale (assembly GCA_930367205.1). Classification (NCBI taxonomy): domain Eukaryota; kingdom Metazoa; phylum Arthropoda; class Insecta; order Hemiptera; family Acanthosomatidae; genus Acanthosoma; species Acanthosoma haemorrhoidale. The sequence continues at coordinate 31,217,666 of OV884009.1, read as the reverse complement.
TTGCTTGTCTCTGCCGCTCGCATTTGAACACTACGTAGTTTTCCAATCGTTCAAGAGAGTATTGTTACCAAATCATGATGATGTGGTATCCGTACATCAACAGTTACGGAATTGTTTGTTTATACAGTTTGCTTAGATAAGGCAACTAGATATCGTGAGTCCAGACCCTCCCAGTAAATGTTTGCCTTATTGTTAATTATATTGAAGTTCTTCAAAACCTGGGAGCCCTATATTTTTACCTGTGTGAGTCTTCTGTTTAAGCTATTTGAGTATAAGAGATGTAAAATTTAGCATTGTCACAAATGATGTGAGCTACTTACATCATGGCTAGTAGCTGTAGACCTTATAATTCGCTGACCGGATGTTCACAATGGGATTCCCGTAGAAAAGTAACTCAGTGTAAGATATTGAGTTAAACTACCATCGAAATCACACGAAATCCTTCTCTCCAAATGAAAGGCCAAAATCAGCATGTTTCAAGGTGTTGTGGGACATACTATAGAAGGATATTGAATGATGTATAAAGTTTCGGACAAATGTTCAAATTTCAACAGGACAAAGCAACATTTAACTGGAAGGCTTCGCTCGTTGCCTCTCCTTAACGTTAACCATAGCTTAATATGAATAAAAAATATGAAGGTTGAACGTTTCAACGTGGGATTATGATTTTTGTTTTAGTGAATTTTCATACATACATCCGAGGAATGGTTCTATGAAGCTGAAAATATCACACCCGTCCATATTTGAAATAAAAATGCAGACCTTGTACTTCAGAGGGACAGACTCCAGTTATAGGACAGCTGTTACAACCAGTTACGCTTAGAATGGCCTAGGCTGGTTCGGGATTGCTTCCTGAGAATTCCTGAACACTTTTAAAAACCATAATGGAAGACAGGGAAAAGAAAACCGCCCGGCCGGGATAGAAATAGCTGGTGCCATTACGTCCGACTGCCTACCTGTCTTGGTAGTGCCGTTTTCCTTCCGTTCTCCCACTGAATTCTAAAACGTTTCGACTGTTCACATAATGGCTTCTTTAGCTGCCTTCGGAACTAGAAACTTAACCGCGCCGACTTCGACTAGTTACTGTTTAATTTTACAGTAGTTTCGAAGTTAGTAGTAAATTCAACTATTAAGTTAAAATATACATTCCTCCACAAAAAAAGTGGAGCAAATAAAAATTCAAATATTTGCTTCCTAATAAAATTCTTTCAGCTTTCAATTCTTATTTTAATTAATATTAAACATTTTCAGTGATAAGGGGCTATTAATGCAAAGAATACCCCAATAAACATTAAAAAAAATTATACAGAAATTTCTGATCACGAAAAAACAAATCACGTTTTTGTACCTGATAATTCTTCCTCTGGTTTGAATCACAGCCTCAAGACTGAGAGGCATGCTTCTTTTCAAGTTTGTTGCAACATATTGATTCATATCCTCCCACGTCTCTACTAAAGAATCTCTTAACTCGTGGAAGTTAAGGGGGGGGGGGAGTTAACCTGCCGTCATACGCGTCTGCCAAGCTCATCCCATCATGCAATGTATGATTTATATCCGGGTTACGAGCTGGCCACCTTAAAGTCCGTATACCACGTCATTGAGGTATTGCGAAGCAATCCTTGCCACGTGTGGTCGTGCATTATCAATTCACCAATAAACGGTGCAAAAGGGATCACATATTCCTGAGTTATATCCCTCACAATACCCATTGGCACTAAGATAAGACCTGTGTAACACATGGATCTCTGTGTTTGGCGTCGAAGAAATTCCACCCCACACCACCACTGAACCACCTTTCATTAGCCACAGAAGTCACCACAGAGCTCACTAATAAACAAAATTTTAGTTGATTTGGAGGTCACCTCTGCCCTCGTCGGCCTGGGAGGTCGCTCTTGCAGGGAGGCGGGTATAGAAGCTTTGGTAGCGGGAGGTGGCCAGGTCTAGCATGAATGGGATGTTGAGATCGGCGTGAAGCGCACGGTTGTTAATATATAAGGGAACGTGGAGGCTATCTTGCGGAAGATTACAGGGACTAGATGCGAAGAATATTGGAGGGCATCCGCAGGACCAGTTTGGTTGGAGTATAGTTGTCTTGAGTAGTCTCTTATTTTCTTGTCCGTGAGGTTTTGATTGAAATGAAATAATGGATGATAGGAAGTTATTAAGTCCAACCCGTTTCGGAAACATTTAAGAATTCTGAAGTTAGTAGAGTATAATTTTTTTCTACCATGGTTAAGGGCACATTAAAGACGGTAACGCAATTTTAAATATATTTAACTCTCGCGCTCTTGGTCACCCTCCGCTGGCTTACCAGTGACGCGGCTTACGAAGGAGCGTGGGGGACTTCCCAAGACTCCGCTTCCTCCTTCGCACGTGAGGCAGGTGAAAACCATGTGGACTTGGGGGGCCTCTGGGCTGTTTGTATATAGTATGACTAAACGAGTGAATGAAAATTATAAATTGGTGCGAATGAGATCATTTATTACAATTACTTATAGCCGAATCAGGCAGATTGTAATTTTATCATAATAAAGTTGTTGTTAAATATATTTAAAAAAAAGTTTTGAGAACAAACAACAGAAATGTTACGATCGGTTCATTATGTTTTTTATTGTTTTGGTAACTTTCTGGAGTAATTTTTTTCCCACGGAAATCGTTCACTTTTTAAGTAAAAAATTAAAATGTTAATAATGGCGTTTTACCATTAAAAATGTCCAGTTAAGGGGAAATAAAAAAGGTTTAATCCCCTACAAAAATAACTAAGAGATGAAGCTATAAATTATTGGATACACGATAATTACAGATAAGCTACAGAGTTTAGTTTGGTAACTATTCATTGATAACTACTTCTGGCTAATAGAGACCAGTCTATGGGTATAACATACCCCTGTCACCATAAATAATTATAATAAGATGGAATACGTAGCGTATTTAAATTTGGGACGTGTTCCCTTCTGTTATGTAATATTTTATCGAGCGATAACAGGCTGTTATCTTTATTGAAAGGGCCGTTTGATTCTCACTCGGGATGATCCTGATCTAATCGCCTCGTTCAAATGAGGCCAGTATATTCTCCCTTTCCCTGCAATTATGTGTTCAACTCGTGTACGCCAGGTCAAAAGTTCAGTTCTCTGTTTATTTATTTTCTTGTTTATTCCCTTTCCAGATCGGCGATTCTCAGAACTAATCTTATCGAAAAAGTATGCTTATGTCTTATCTCTTGCTAATTTAGCATTTATCGTATAAATTGGATCGTTAGTATCTTTCTTCTGTCTCTACATTTGTTCTGTCTTAAAAATTGATTCCCAAGACTTCCTCTTTCTCATGCGAGGGAGGTGATTTGAGAGGTCTCTGGGCTGTTTGTAAATACTGTATGAATTGTAGAATTGTAAATATGGTATGAATGAGAATATTGACCGCAATTACTTATTTAATGTTATAATGACTTTTTATGACGCACTGACCTCCAAACTAGGTCCAAAAACATATTGCGTAGCATTCTTTATCCTTCGGAGCCTGCAGAAACTTATGTATGTCTGTCCTCTGCCAATCACTTCAGCTCGCTCAAGTGCTGCATTCCCTTGGATCTGGGTACTCATTCCACGTTTTCTTGGGCGTCCAGCCGACTTTTTAACCACAAAAAGTTAGTTTTTGAGACATGAACTGCTTAAAATGCATGTTATGCAGTACAGGGATAAATCCACATTTGTAAAATTGTAATCAGCTTAAAGAATCATTTTAAAAATAATTACCCAAGGGGTTAAGGGAAAAAAAAATAAAAAGGCGTCTATTTGAGTATGTAATTTTAACTTCAAAACGATTTTGTTAGTTTTTTCTACCCTTCTTACAATGCATATGTTATGCAGAAAAAGGAGTCATTAATCTCCAATTGGTTCATTGCTATTGTTCATAATTTGTTGTCAAAAAATGTTTAAAAAGAGGGGTTAAGAAAAAGGGCAGGTGTCCTCTGGCCACTACTAGTTTCCATCACATTCTTCGGGTCTCTGTTCAGGACGTGACCGAACTATTTGAGTACTCTGGTATTTATCAAGTCTCGGGAGGGGGTTACATATTATTAATAAGGTATATTTATTTAGCTGTGAAGTAATCTATTAATGACTCTCCGTTATTTTTTATGTCGTTACTTTCATTTTTACCATCTTTTGGGATAGAGTAAAATATTCTTGCAAAATTATCAGTCTGCGTGAAACAGCGGTTCCAAATAATCGTAATCATAAGCCTCAGTACATAATACGTATTATTAATGATCTGCAATTGGATACTCTGCTCAGAGCGGTCAATAATTATTTTTAATTGCCAATTGGTATATTGCCCTTAGTTAATTTTCTTTTATCTTCATGCCAGGGGTTAAAACATTTTAGGGCTGCTTGTTAAATATTCTTTGGTACCTCTGAATTCGCAGTTGTGAATGTGATGAAAAAAAAAAGTAAAGATAATATATATTTATGCGTGTGTTTTGGCCGAAAAAAATAAATGGAGCCATATTCTTGACGTTGACTATTTCTAAATACAAAAAATAATTAAAAGATGACCAGTGTTGTGGAAAAAATATCGTAATTTGTGTTTTTTTTCGGACTTGCTGGCTCGCGACCCAACCCTGTCGATTTGATTACACAATTAATAATTATTATCACATATCATTTTAATCACATTTTGCTTTATGTATGCTGCTACTGCTGAGCGATGACTGATAGTCATTGAAATTGTTCGCATGGATTCGGTACACATTTTATTCCAGAGCGACTTCCACCGGTTCATCGGGACATTTAAAACACGTTTTTTATAAATGTTAAACGATATGAGGGTTTGAATAATCGAAACGGGCTATTGCGATAGAGACACGTTTCCCAACCAGTTTCGAAACGGAGATGTATCCAGGCCCATATGAATATGGGGGTGAGGAAATGCCATTCTGATCTTTATTTAAGCCTTACAACCTAGTTCTGTTTTTTTAATTTGTATCTCCAAACTCCTCTCGCAAAGGTCATTAGATTTTAGGAGTGTTTAGTATCTGGGCTTTTTATTATTATCAAGGAGACGATAAAGTTTGTCAACAGCTGGAGCTTTCAACTTACAATAATTACATAATACAAATAAACTTATGCTAATACGTAACGCATTCCTGTTTCATTCATCAATACCACCTTCTTCTATAGAATAATTAATTATATAGCCTTGATTGTTAATTGTAGGCGGTAGTCCTTGGATGTGGTAATGTGTTACTATTACAAGTTCAGAAAGGAAATCATCAGATTATGGATTATTACCCAAAATATATGAGGATTAGAACCATGCGCTTCAGCGACTGAGCCATCAAAAATGGAACCAACATCCGTGGCAATATCTAATTTATTAAGTGGGTCTTCTCTGTTCTGATCGGGCTTTTATCTCCCCGTTCTTTGCTAATCATTATAACAAAAACAGTGGTGTTGCAAGACACATACAGTAATTCAAATCCTTTGTGCGGTCTTAACCAACCAAAGGTTGACGCCATAGTTGGCAGGTGGCACCGAGTCTGAAAGTGAAACCTTAAATTCAGTTTTCTTCAGTTCGTCATTGAAGCATCCTTACGAGGCTGACTGGACCCAGACCATACCTATCTCCCAAAGAAAAAGTCTTTAAGAAAGTCTGGGTTCAAACCCGGTTTAGTTAGAATTCGGCGTACTAACCACTAGGATGAGGGGTCATAACTAATTATTATCGGTATAAAATGAAGGGTTTCACTATTCATAGTTGATGTTAATACCTTAAAAAAATGCTCTTTTCAACCTTGAATTCCAGAATTTTCAGTAGATTGGTTACTTTACTTCTTAATCCGATGTTTGCGAAGTTTTTTCTCATTTTTGGAAAATCTTACACTTTCAGGCTAAGCTACGTCCAATATGCTTCACTGGGAAGTCGTCATTTACGCATTATGCGTTTTGAATAGATTGACAAAGGCACTTTTCGATTATATGTGGAATTGTCTTTATGTCCCCGCCGCTGTCAAAAAAACTTTCTTGAAAAACCTCACGTATGTGTCCCAGGCTGTGAGTCAAGCCGACCAACACATCAAAACTGACTATCCCGCGTCACAATGGAGCGAAACCCTAGCTCACGATATATTTAGATATCTTGCTACTAAAGATAGTGTACGCCCTTAGGTAGGCATGCGTGTGTCGGAGTACATGGCGTGCCCACACAAAACTTTTGTCAAGACAATTTCATCTTGTAGGTTTTGGTTTGAATAACTAGTGTATACGATGGAATTGCTAGATCCCATAAAACGCTATACCATTGAGTTGAATCTATCGTTACTGACGATTTTGCGCAATATGAACTACCAAGCATGAATGAACACCAACGTAATGAAGTTATTTGACGCTATTTACCGAAGAGGCTCTACTTTTTAATAAATAGAAGGCAATTGTATTTCTTTCGCCGGAAATCGAAAGCGGCTGTAAAAATGATCCGATTGGAACTGAAATTATCGCAACATATGGTGTGCTAATTATGTGTTGGTTCAAAACACAAAAACGGTAGATAATTGAACAAATTAAAGGGTTTCTCAAAAAAATTCCTAAGTGAAGGTCTTCGTTGTCATGTTGACGTTTCACCAAAATACAGGCTTCATCAGGACTTCACATATGTTGAAAATTCATTAGCAGAGCCATCAACAACAAAAAACCATTCGATTGGTGACTATTAGTATATAACTCTTATGGAAATTTGTATCCTGATAATAAGCCTTTATAGCCTTCGTTGTGCTGCGATGGCATTTAAAATTTTATATCCCGGGTACGAGTCATTACCACTAACACATCAGAAACAATAGTAAGAATCAACATAGCCTGTCCTTCTATTAGTAAGCAAAATAATTCACTGGGATCAAAAAAAATGAAGACAAAAATGAAATACATTTAGATGTAAAACCGTAGTAGAAAAACGATCCTAGGCAAAGAAGTTAAAATGTTTTTTCATGATAATGAAATGGTGGTTAATATTTAAATATTATAATACTTTTGTTTTTCTCTGATGGAGAGAGATGAAGAGGATTTATGTGTAAATTATGCGGCTATTGTCTTTGCCTGGCTGTCTAAGGCGATGGTTCTCTCCTTGGTTTTTTGTTCCAGCTACGTAGAGACGAATTGGCGATAATCATATTTAAATAAATGTCTAAATATATTTAAGATTATCTTATCGCCTATATAACAACATTTGTTTATGTTTACACAGTCACCCTTATAAATAAGGGTTTCTTTTTTTTAGAGGCCAGAGGTTGATCCTTTTTTTTTAGTTGTGCACTATTCAGGTAGACCATGTCACACAGTGGTGTGGGTCGACGGGGTACTGACTGCCGACGGACACGAATCACCGCGGGAAAATGGCCCCTACAAATACATGCAAATAACGCCAAACTGCCTGATTTTCTATGTATATCGTTAATATATTTCCCCTTATTAGCTGGTTCCAGGATTTGGCAAAAATCCGTTTCCGAGTGGATGAGTCCCACAGGGTTGGGAAATTGTCCCTTGTTCCCGGTTCGTGATTCGTCCCCACGAGCGAATACGGTTTTATTCATTGACAGTGAGGGAAACCGGAGACGGCCCCTGTCTGTACCATTCGGATCAGAACTCTTGCGATCACTCAATACACAACTCTCCTATAACTATTAACAACGCTCTTGTATAAAAAGTCAAAAAATAGAACTGATTTGACTGAAAGTTTACCCTGCGAAACGTAGCTAATGGGATGCCTGGCCGTTTGCAGCTGGATAAACATCAGGCCGACGGAAAACAAAACTTAGCCGAAAAGCAGGCGCATATGGGCTCCACTTCTGTTTACAGTCCAGGAAAAGGTTTTACTTTAAACAATCCTAGATAATTGCCGAATTCAAAAAACCAGAAAGAACGTCACTGTATGACGAACCTGACCTGGTGGAGATCAAGAAAAGAAGGCTGGAAGAGGCGTGAATGAATGAGTTTGTTGGGAAGGCCCTGATTCTCCAAGGACCATGGTGTTACGGATAGTCATTCATCCGAAGACAATTGCCCATCCCGAGAAGTTTGTCTGTTGTATTGGTTGATGTGGGAATTTTCCCTTATTTGTGATATTTTATGTACGCTTCTTGCTAAATATACTCCATTAGTATCAAGCCCATTACTTCCATTCCTTCTCTAGGAGGCTAGACAAAGGTTCGATAACGGGTAATATAGACAACAGATTTCAAGTGTCAGAATTTTTTAGGGGTAAAAAGTTCATCGTCAACGCAAAAATGAATTTTTTTAAACTGATTTGACAAGAAAGTGTGCTTTGAGAGCGAGCATCTGACCTCACGACAGTTCATGCTCACTAACAACTGACCTCGTTCTTTTATATATTCTAGTTTTTTAGTTTTTTTTTTTAACCAGGCGGACTCTGGGGGTTTTCGCTCAATAGAATTTATTAATATATTTTTTTCATAGGTGGCAATTAACAGATGGATTTTAGGATGACTTGATTATTGAGGGCGTATGTCATAGTCGTGGTGGGGTTTGGTGCCCCCCTTGATTAATTTCCCAAGTTTTATTGGATCACATTAAAAGGTAGTTTCGCTAACACCCTAATTGGAATTGCATACGGCAAGTTGTAACTAAACCTTTTGCGTTCTATAATAATCATGTCAGTAATATGTATATGTATAGTCCACTAAACCCAAAACCTATTGTGCATATTCTTAAGCAGTTTATGAAGGAAAGAATGGCTAGCAACTAAAACAATACACATCAGTTAATGATATTGTTCGTTTCGTACCATATTAATTTTCACCATAATTTAGTATTTTATGTACTCTCCTTGATAAATATACTCCATTTGTATCAAGCCCATTACTTTCATGCCATCAAATTAAATATTGGACGAATTGCAATATGCATAACCCGTCCCCCTGTCTTCATTTTAATTATACAGCCCATTTAACAGTTTTTTTAATCTGTAATGTCTTTTAACTCAACCCACAAGTTCGGAAGTGTACTGGAACTTCGTTGTTAACATCATTTCAACCGAATTTCGGATTCTAAACCCACCTTAGAGCGGTTTAATTGTTAATCGTTTGGAATACTTACAGAACTAAAGAAAAAGACAAATCAACTAGTTCTCCATAGACTAACTACACCTAGACAATACCGCGGTGCATCTTTGTTGAGGGGTCCTTGAAGCTGTGAGATCATTGCAGAAGGTCTCAACCTTGAAGCTTTATCTGAGTAGGTTATGCCCTGCAAGCTCCTGCAACCTGCCTTTGGCAATACATGCATGCATGTCAGTCTGTGCACTGCATATGAGCGTAACTTCTTAAATAAATTTTACCCAATGTTCAGTATTCTACCCACTACTTAATTCAATTTTTAAAATGACTACTTTTGGTATAAATCGGGAAAAGGCTTGGGAATTTAATGAATTTTTGTAATAATTGTTCATTAAATCCCCAACTCATGACACTTATTACTAATCATTACTTATTATAATTATATACTTAGCTGTTTATTTTTAGCACAAAATGGAGCCATCATGATAAAAACCATGCCTCTAAAAACAAAACACTGGTCGAGTTAAAGTTGCGAACACGATGCTAGTCTTTATGACTTTATGAAATGTAGAAACGTAAAGTTTTTTAATTATAAAAAATAATTTAATGACTTGTAAGTACATAATGTTTAATGGAGATGGCTGTATATAAATTTATGTCTTAGAGACACGAGGAAATTTAGTAAAAATAAATTAAAACTTTCAAAAAGAATTAAAGACTTCTGTAAACACTAAAGAAAAACAAGATACTATTAAATCTAAACAGCCTGTGAGCTGAAATTTATGAGGCCTTTTGTTATCATTAAAAATGATTACTTTTTTTCACTCATTGTTCAGTATCATTATTAGTGTATCTTTTGCTACTGTTAATCAGCCGATATTAAATTTATGGGGCATGTGGATCATTTTTTACAACAGCTATCGTAGTACACCCATTCCATTTTTTATTTATCATGTTTCTTTTATTCTTTATTTCAATTAATACATCTTTGAATTTATATTATGCAGTTTACTATTTGTATATCTACATAGATTTTTTGTATTCTGTGTAAATCTAGGTGTGTGTCTATTAATATATTTGTGTGTGTTATATCGAGTTGAGAAAAGAGAGCTGTTAGGTTTTTTTTTTTAATTTATTAATACTGGACGTTTCGATATATCTTGTGTCTGCATCAGGCCCTTATGAGATGGACAGGGTTATTGACTGTTAGACATTTTGGAGGACTGACAGAGAAATTTTGAGGACAATTTGGCAGCTCTCCAGAATCTTTATATATATATATATATATATATATATTTTCTTCTTTCTTCTCTTATTTGATTTAATTTTTTTATATTTTATTCACACTGATTATAAATTTAGCGGGGACTAATATTGTTAAAGAATAATCCCCTTTATTAACATGAAATGTTAGTTCTTAAGGGACTTATTCCAGGGATAACAATGATATATTATTATTACATCCAAAGTAGAGCCACTTCCTTCGGTCTCTGTAATAAATCCAAAAGTGGATCGTGGATGTCAATGGCTTGCTATTAACAGAAAAAATAGATAACTCTGATTTACATCCGTTCATTCATGAGTTTTACTTCAGCGTGGTCAGAAGTTCCCCGGCTCACCTGGAGTTGATAGTGTCTTCACAGAGCCTGTGTAATAGCTGGTAACAGACAGGCTGGCCTTCAAGCGCGAAGCATCACCTCTAAGCCGGCGTGCTTCATCTTTTTTTGCTGCTTCAGGGCCGTGTAACTTACGGTCTTCGTTAGCCCATCTCCGCACCAACTAGCTTCAGATAAGGCATCGCTCATTTAAACTCAGAGATCATTGCTAACCGTGAATTTGAGTGCGTTCGTTGTGATTTCGTATAAGATTGAGAACAAGATGCTTGATTGTCAAATTTTGTTTATGGCTGACGTTCCGCTCACCGACTAGGCCGCTAGCAAAGGTCAAAGACCACAGGTTTATTATTTCTGACGCCCGCCGGACATTGGCTGGGTTGACGAGACCTCCCCCAGCGGACGCTCCCGACATTTTGGTTTATTTTTACGAATGCTATTTCTTACAGACTAACAGACGATCATCCCTTCCTTGAATGACAATATAGTTATCTGTACTCCTCTCCAGACACGTGGAATATTTGGCTCGAATATTCATATGAAGTTGCCCAAAAATTAAATCCAACCGAATTATCTCGGTGGACGATCTGAGAGTCGTTAGTGCACAGGACGGGAGCTGTTAACTCGTTCACTCAAGGGGACTTCCGCAGTTGCGATGCATGAAAAATCGTTTGAGCTCACGATATCTTTCTTACAAGGAGCTTTATGCACATATTATACATTTATCCTGTCGTTCCCACGTTTCTTTTTTTTAAATTATATCCTTGACATTTTTTTTCTCATTGTTTACAATATTTTTATTTTCAATACTTTACTACTAAAATCTGTCTACATCAATTATCAACTAAATCATGTTTGAACTATATATAAGTGATGTATATAAAAAAAAAACAATTTTTAGTACGAATTATAATTAGGATAGTTTATTCCGACGATGTTCCGAATCTCTTTTAGTCGTTTATTATTGATAATCTTTATATTGTGACATCAGTACAGACAAATGCTTTTCGTTTTTGCCGGCAGTAAAACTATTTTAATGAGGCCGTTATTGGCGTCACTTATTCATTCTTATATTTTTGATTTACACCATCAAGAAACGGTTATAGAATCTGTGGCAACCTGTTTGAGGTGTGAGACCCGTCTCTAATTAAATAAATAGTAGTCAATGAAAAGCCGGGCATAAAATGCACATGCCTTCGCGGTTTTGCAGTATCGTTTATTAGGTCAAATTCGCAGGCTGAATATCTCTAAAGCAACGGTGAACGCATGTTCGAAACCTTTAATGTTATTTGTTGATAATGATAATTGGTGATTCCGTATCAACACTCCCCCTTTCCCCTTCATTTTGGACATAGGCCTATTTGTATATTCAAGGTAATCTGGACACCGTTTCCAACAGTAGTACGAATGAGAGCAACCTTAATCGTATTTACGTAGTTTTGAAAAAAAAAAAAAAAAGGATTTGTGTTCTTATTAATATTATTTTAGAAACTACATTGAGAAAGTAACACCTAATTCTTTTTATTCAGGTCTCCATTAATTGTTGTAAAAACTGTTGGATGGGTCAATGAATGGATAAACGAGAAATATACCTTACATTATTGCGTTCATTGTTGGTTCTCACCTTTTGTAGGGTTTTTTCCTATTTTAATTATTCGGTTTGTATATCTGGTACTTATTAGGCTGATTGTATTTGTTTCGCTAATAGTGTTTTTTTTTTGAGAATTATGACTTAGTGCGTCAATACACAATGCGCTGCATGGCGAGGAAGGGAACACAGGATATCGTCAAAGAAACAAATATAATTCGTTAATAATGGAAGGGAAGCAGATAATGAACTGATCCTGCCACAATATGCGATTGCAATCGGATGAAATGACGCTAAACGCAGTATGAAAACGTAATTTATGAAGAAAAATGAATTTGGCTACAATTTGCGATATAAAAGTATAGAATTTCATGCCATAATATCAGTCTATAAGGGTTATGAGTCTAGTGTCAACTTGACTTCTTTATTTGATAAATAATCTCATTCGCTCCATACCTACAATATTAGATCTTTCATCATAATGCATTTACAATATACCTACAAAATAGACGTACGTGCAAAGCGCAGGATTTCCCAGCCCAAGAGAAGGAGAGTCCTGCAGCCACATGATGGATAAACTTCTTTTTTTTTTAAATTAATTTGTTTATCACCACAAACATCCTGTAACACGTTCTTTCTGTAACATTATTTCTTGCAAAACGAATAGTGCCAATCTTTGGTCCTGTGTGGGCTCTGACATTCCTTTATTGTATCCTGGAACTTCTGGGATTGATTGTCAATGTACTTGTAAATATAGGTACCATTAATACATAACTGTGTGTATTTGAGAGTTAAGGAGAAGCTAAGATTAATTCACAGCAATATGCAGCACGTTTTTTAGGTTTGTAGAGTTTAGAAGAGATGTAATCTGTTTATTTTCTTGTCTGATGCCCTTCCACATACTAGACTCAATAATGAGTACTTAAAATTAGGTTAGAAGTAAGCAGTATTCCGAATTTAGTTTGGAATCCGATCATTAAATGGTACAATATTGATAGGCAGGAATTTTCTTGCGGAGGTTTCAAGATTAGGTCTAGATTAACACCAAGATATTCGATAGCTTCATCATTTTTTTTTCCATCGATCGGAGTAATGGCTGTTTTGTTTCAGGTTTGTGCATAGACAGAACCGTTTAACTTATTTATGTTAATATGCCGCATTTCTCTCTGCTTCAATTTTACGTTGATTCTGTTTCCTGGAGTTTGTGGAATAATTCCAAGAAAAAGTTATACACTATTGGACATAATACAGAACCTTGAGTTGCACCGGTTTCGAGCGGTCTGCTATGCTCATTAATTCTGAACTGAAATGGTGAATGGTCATGGTCTGACAGGTATGATTTTATTATTTGAAACAGAAAAGAAGGAACGTCCGATTTCATTAATTTGTCTAAGCTCTGATGACCTTATCAAAACCTTGTTTCAATTCCATAAAAATCATTAGGGTGCACTGTATACCTTCAAAACCTTTAACCACAGTTTCTGATTCGGCCTATGAAAACATTCTTTCTAGTATGTCCTGACAATTGGCGCCAACGACAGGAGAGGGGATGAGGGTGTCGAACCCCCTCCCTCCAAGCTTTCCGTGAATGGAAGGGGTAAGGGTCCTTGAGCTATTAAGAAAAACTGTGAAGAAACCTGACAAGGCAAGACCGGCATGGAGACTCCGTTACCTCTCTCATTGTTATAACTATTTCTTCACCGCTCCTATCTCCTTCGACCCCATCATCTCACCAACCCGGTCCAGAGAAGTCTGGGATCCAAAAAACAATATTATTTCTAACTGTTGAAACTTTTTCCTTAAAGATTATATTCTTAACAACTGTTTGATTCAACGATCTTGCTTTTTTCCCCATTACTTGGGTTATGTTGTTTTTACTGAGTGAAATTGTCTACTATTATGATCTATATATTTCTTAAAAATATCTAAAAGAAATAAAGAAAGTACAATGAGAAATACGCTTGAGACTTGTGGAAATGTTTGTGAAAAAACTTCTCTAGTTTTGCTCAAATATTCTTCGTTGTATTTGTTAAAACATCTTGGTCAAAAGTCACAACTTAAATCTTAAGCAAAAGTTGGTGAAACTGATCCGACTTAGTTTTCGTTCAATATTTTTTTTCATACTTCCCGTTATTGGGTCTTAAATAAAACTCATCAGTGTACTTCGAGGTGTTTCGGAATATAAATTAAAAATTTCAGATCGATTGAAGACGATCGTCTCGATAAGATGAAAAGCCTCTTACTTCGCTGGTCTGTTTTTATCTTAGAAATTGTGAAACAATCCGCATAAAACAAAATAAAAAAAAACGATAATCTTCACTTTTACATTCTAACAAATAGTTTCGTTGAGTCTTGTGGATTGAATGTAACTCCACTTTTTACTTATAGTGGGGGGGGGGGATTGAGCTGTTTTTTCCTAAGCCGCAAATTGTCTATTTCTGACTGCCTATATATATATATAACCCTTTCTAAATTTCCTCCCCAGTTCACCCATTAGCTGTTAGGTTCTCGTGAAAGTAATTTGTTCCTGATATTTTAATAGTTATCGTTTATTATAGGCTTCCTGCATATAGGGAGCCACGAATGAAAAAAGTCGAGATAAACTCCTAAATCCTATAAAAATATCTGAGTCCGAAGTGAGAGGCTCTACTTTCCAGTCAGGTACAGGGAGATTTCGTCTGTCTATATGTTTGTTCTACAATGGTGGTCGTAAAAACCATTCATTTTATCTTAAATTTAATGGTGTATCCCACAAAAACCTCTAAATGTGCTGGTTAGTTTTTGGTTAAAATATAATAACGGGAAGTATGCGATAAAAAACGTGAAAACCTCGCTCCCGTTTTGCTAAAGTTTTCTAACGTACGAGTACTTCAGTTCTGAGTTTATGAATTTTTTTATCCTGGCCAAGGACTTAAGCCAATCTGGACATACGGAATAGAGCTATGGGGGACAGAAAGTCGAACATCAAGCGTAATCCTTTCAATCAAACGTCCTGATAACTATAGTAAATGCCCCTTATTACATCAGCAACAAAACCCTTCATAACGATCTTAACATACATTCTCGAACTCATCCCTTGCAAGTTCGTGAAATTCTATAGCCTATCCTACCCATAGCATAACCTATCCACCACCCCCACCACAGTCATTGCACTGCACCACTCATCTCTATAGCCTCCTCGGAGACTAAAACGGCAGTTGCCTCGTGACCTGCTATAAATGCCTATCAGTGGGAGTTCTGGAAATATGCAGTTTCTCCAATCATGTCCTGAGCGTATGTGGCTCTCGGGCTCTTGGTCAGCCTCCGTTGCCTCGTATCCGGTGACACGGCTGACGGAGGAGCGTGGGGGACTTTCCAAGACTCCGCTTCCTCTTTCGTATACGATGGAGGTGTCAACCATGTGGATTTTGGAGGTCTCTGGGCTGTTCGTAAATACCGTATGAATGAAAACATTAATCACAATTATTTATTTCCCAATGAGGCAGATTGTAATTTTATCATAATAAAGCTGTTTAATAATTAAAAAATAACTGGTTGTGTATTCGTACTAATTTAATAGGTATTCAAGAAACTCATCTGTTTCCCGTTATTATCTTTTGGTATTGTTCACTTTCTGCGTTCCTCTATACAGTATGTATATGTATATAAAATGATGAAGTTCAGTTCTCAAATGATTATAGTTGGGAGATAAACAATGCGAGGGAAAACATTATTTTTCTTTGTAGTTTATTTATTGGATTTAGAAGTTGTCCAATTACTAGCAATTGCTAAAATAGATCAGTTTTTTGTTAATATCAATTTTTCGACACAATTTTAATTCCAACTAAACGATTTGTATTAGGGAACACAAACAGTCTATAACTACGGTAAAAATTTGTTTGGACATATAATAGAAAACAAAATATTGATTCGTAAAACACTCCCGTAACCTATCTTAACATACCGCCTCGGACTTCGGGTGACAGCAAAGTACTGAGACAGTAAGCGCATCCAATCAGAAGTACTTAGAATTAGTAAGTGCTGTCTTCTACGTCACCAATAAGACCCTCCATGCTGACTTAATTATACCCATTGTCCTGGAACATAATCACTCTAAATTTTTTTAAATTTCATCACATTTAACATAAATTTAACAATCCTCGCAGATTGAAGCGAAAGTGGTCTGGAGATCTCCTGTGGCCTTCGGTTTTGGAGGATTAAGCAACCAAAAGTCTTTAGAACTATACTAAATGATACCTTCTACGTCACTAATAAGACCCTCCATACTCAACTAAAATTCCCACCATCCTGGAACCCATTCACTTAAAATATTTAAAATTTTGTGAACATTTTTAAGACCTGATCATTCCAATTATATTTCAAGGTTGCATTCTAGTGCAATGTGTTCCCTACTTAAGACCCTGAAATTTAACGACATTTTATTGTCTTACTCCCGTGACCTGTGGATCCGCCACGTTAGCACTATCCCGTTGGTATGGTTTGGAGATCCTGGGCCCTCGCTCTCGCTTCTTTGAATGGTGGAGTAGGCACCGTGTCTCCTTTCTTGAACCGTGTAATACGAGACGGCCCCTTGTAGCTAAGTCGATCCTCCACCCCGTTCAAGTGCTATTCATTACTATCACATGTCGAGTAGGTACAATTGATCGTTGTGGGTTAATTGGTCATGCTCGTTGGAGCACCTCCCTCGTCGTTTCTAACGACTTTTGTCTGCCTCAATAAGATAAAACTTGTTTAAACAAACAGAAATAACTAGTTTACATCCATTGTGAACTATATCGTATTTTTTATGTGTTTATGAACGAAATAAAGAAGTATACGACGCAATTCTATTGGCTAAACGTAAGCCCAAATTAATCCAACAAATTGATGTGGGAATGCTGAACATAAATGGCCCCGGGCTGTTAAATACATATAAGTTTTGATATTTTTCCTTTGGACAGTAAGGTTTAGATTGGAATGGCAGGATCTTGTGTCGTATGATTCAGTGAAAGATTTTATTATTGCAGGTAATAAAAGGTAACATGTTTTTTTTTTGTGGATACGATATCGTAGGAAGTTTTGTGGACAGACAGAAGGGTGTAACAACCATTTAAACTCAGTGTAGCGATGTGTTGGTATGTTATGCGACCATTTCTAGGGACCCCAGGAATAAATTATTGAGAGAGGTGAAGTACTTCGGTAATTACGTGACGTGAATCGATCATGAAGTTTTGGAACTTGTTTAATGCCCGGGTTGAACTGCTCCTGCCTAACCTCCTACATTCTGTTTTACTAACTACCATTCTTCAGAACTAAATAAAATAACTAACATTTCTTCATTTATGATCTTCATGACAAAAATTAAATTTTGAAAAAAAAGAAACAGTTTTTTCAGTAATTTTTGTCTTGAAGTAGCCTCAAGACATTCTTCATCAGGCCAAATCTTGCGTCTCCACATAGATTCTGCTAAGGTTAAAGGTAAAAATCCTCCCCGTTCCTCCACATAGCTGAACCCCACCTCCGCATATTCCTACAAGATTATTTGATGGTTGACCGTAAAGGCTTTCGTAAGCTACCCTGTGCAGGCAGTCGTGAAAACCTGAATAGTCCTCTATTTTAATTGCCATACATTATAATTGGTAATAATTTTTGACCAACCTGTTGGGAAACTCCACTATGAAACACTCCCCTTCGCTTTCCCTTTTCCAGAATACACTTTCGTCTGTATCCACAGACACTCTCATCACTGAATCAAGCAACAAGCGTAAACAGAGCTGCGGAGCCATGTTTTGTCTGGAAGGCCCTAGGGTAAATACACAAGCAAATTCTCGCGTCATTTGTACCTAAGGTTAACTTAAGTGGTACGAGAATAGCCGGCGTGGAACTTGTGCAAAAAGCTAGTGGTTGTATTTGCTTATCTGGTTTAATCAACATGCATAAACAATGTTCAAAGGCTTCAAGTAGATTAGGTGTTCGCTTCTGTTGTCAGTTGGTTAGAGCAGGTTTGTGGTAGAAATTGTTGCAGCAACAATAAACAAGCTGCACGGTTTCAAGATGGGAATTTGAAGATGATTGTGGCCCAAGATGAGATCGCAGCAGGTTGCACCATTGCACCAATAGGCCACTTATTCTGTTTACCGGGAGCCAAGGACGTGTCCTCCCACCCCGCCCGTCTCATTCAATATACATCTAGCCTCGATCCGACACGTAAAATATTACAGCCTCCTTCTGATAGATGATAAAAAAAATTAAGATGGACAGAAGTGGTGCATTCGACGGGGGTTATTCAAGCCAATTGCCGGCTCCTGTACGGACAGTTTTCTATAACTGCCGAGCCCGAAGGAAGAGGCTCTACTTTCGTTCAAGTGCCGAGTCATGTTTTGTCTAGAAGGCCTCTAGGGTTAACTGAAGTGGTACAAAATTTGCTGGCGTGGAGCTATACTAAATCCAATGATTATTTTATTGCTTTAAGCTAAGCTATAGAACCTTCCTCCCTTTTTGAGAATTGTAGAGAGACAACAACTCTACTATGATAAAATTACAATCTGCCTCATTGGGCAATAAGTAATTGTGATAAATCTCATATTTACAATTTTGAGAATTGTAGCTCGTAAAAATGATTCAATTCACCTCAAATGTTATATTTCACAACACCTCGAAATATGTTTACTAGTTTGGGTCAAAATGAAATAAGTGGAAGTATGAAAAAAAAAAACTGACTTTTTCGACTTTTGAAGGCAAGAAGTTATTTGAAATATATATTTTGAAAAAATTACACGCTTATAATCAACGTAAAATAATTCTAGATGGTAAAATTGGTTTTAAATGGTTTAATAAATATGGCAAAGCTACTGCTTGATGGATCAAAAAGTTCTAGATATATTCAATAAATCGAGAAGGCTGTACATAGTTGTGCTGTGGTCGCTCGTAGCGTACCTGCAGTCGTCAACGGATTGTTGGGGGGGGGGGAGTGAGTTTAGCACATTACATTTACCAGTTTTATGTATTTCTTTACTAAATCGATTTCAATCGATCAGACCCGTTTCTCTGTAAGGGGCTCTTAATAATTGTTAATTTTCTGCACTTCAGTTGTTATGGATTATTAACTCTATGTGTGCAAATATCACTATTAAATTGTTTGAAACTTGGCGTAAGTTTAATAATTTCGATGTCAGCCAGAATGGATAAGAACAATTTTGTAATAAAATTTAATGAAAATCAATATTTGACGTTCATTAACTTTTCCAATATTTAAATATGTACTTTACCAGTTACTTAGCTCCTTCAATCTAACAATCGTCATTATTACTCTTTTTATTAGTTTTATTTATTCCCTGTTTTAATACATCCCAGCATTCATGTTCTTTTCCCCACTTGTGATTTATCGTATTTTTCTCTTATTTTCTTTGCAATTGTTAGCGAATGTCATTCACCTCTATTCATTTATATTTTTCGTTTCAATATTATAATGTTTGTTCATTGAATCATCTCATATTTACTTCTAAACTGATCACGTCAGTGCAATGTTTTATATTTTTCTTTAGTCAGCTAGGCATACTAATTGATTCCCTTTTTTGTTATTCTTTGGGGACAATGCCCCACAATGAAGTGTCCTTTTATTTTAATTTCAAAAATAACAGCGAGAACACGTTGCATGCCCGAACTGATTATGAAGCCCTTGGAGGATTTTTTTCGAAAGCTTCTGTCTAAATATTTCGGGCCTGAAGTTTCCTAATGGCCCATTTATCAACGGGGGCGTGCTCTGGGTAGAGGCTGGAGATAGAGACCACTGGATGAGAAGTCCCTGGAGAATGTCAGATAGATCGGGAGTAGGAGGCTCCAGAGATAGCAAACCGGTCTCGACGAATCAGCTCCCCGATCACTAACGCACACATTCGTCATCGGTACGAAATTGAGCCCGTCCTGAGTTTCGTAGATGTCTATTCGGCCGTATGTAACAGGTTTTTAAAATTAATACTCGAACTCGAATTGCGTGTCGTTCAAGGATGTATGTAAGTTCTATTTTATATAAAGCTGTTATAGATATACAATACTCAGATTCCAAGGAATATAACTTATGAAGCTCTCAAAGATCTGGGTGTTCACATTGACAAACGGATATCTTAGGAATTCCACATTAACGTTTCAGAAACATATTCACATTAAAAAACTCAGCTTACTCTTACTTTGATAAACATTGCTCATAATCTGCCCTTCTGGGACAGTAAATAATAGCGCTAATGATCTTATCCTTGCCAAATTTACAATATTGGATCCACTCTATCATTCATACAGTATTTACAATATACATACATAAAATGTATGCATTTATCCATAGCCTATCGATGCGGGATTGTTACCTTCGCAGCCAATAAGGAAGCAGGGACTGAGAAAGATTCCCCACTTGCTTGATAATAACAGTAGATCCTGAAAGAGAGCCGCAGACGCTCTGGACAGAATACGGGCCAGAGCAAAGTTGTCAGTTAGCTTCAACCTCCGAGGAAGATTGTAGAATGTGCGATAGTAGATATCGAGCTGGCTGTGTGACACGTGCTATTGAAATGTCTGGTATATTAAGGTCAGTATTGGGGGTCTAATTGATGACCTAGAAGGGAGCATTTACTATAGTTTCAAGGACTTTTCTGTTGCACTGTGCGAAACAGTTTTAAGACATCTGATGGGAGCGAAGTGAAAGAATGTGGAAGCATATTAACCATCAAAATTAATATATTACAAGTCTTTTAAAATAAGATGTCTCGGATATAAGATATAAAACGTCTCCCAATAGGGACTTTCGAACTTTGACAGTTGATAGCGGTCATATTGTTGAAGCTGCATCTGTCGAATTGGCTGTAATTTATTCAGTCTGTTTTGCCAAATCACCAAGGACGGATATAGCGTTCAACAACACGTGCAAATGATAAAATTGTTTTATCATTATGGGTGTTCTGTTTGGGCAACGTTCCGCGGTTGCCATAACCGTCCTACCGAGAGGACTATTCACAGTGTGGTGGTTAAATTTGAGTACACTGGTTCAGTAAACAATCAACCAACACCCACCCGTGCGTCGCTCACAAGAACTCG
The DNA here is from genome assembly GCA_930367205.1 of Acanthosoma haemorrhoidale. NCBI lineage: Eukaryota > Metazoa > Arthropoda > Insecta > Hemiptera > Acanthosomatidae > Acanthosoma > Acanthosoma haemorrhoidale. Next base: position 31,196,338 of record OV884009.1, on the reverse strand, counting down.
GTTTTCGCAGGACACAACTTGGCGAATTTTGCGTCGTTGATTGACTTGGGCCTGCACCCGTAAAAAATTCAACTGCTTGACCCAGGAGCTGAAGGTAAACGACAATAGACAACGACCTGTGGTGATCTCACGTGGAGGTGATGTGGCCACCGAAATCGTGCGATTTGACCTCGTTAGACTTTTTCTTGTGGGGGTTTCTTAAGTCACAGGTCGATGTGAATAAGCCACAAATCACAGCGGTCCTCAAATCCATCATAACCCATGCCATCGGTCAAATTCAGGCTGATTTATACCCCAGTCATGGAAAATTGGACATTTCGGATGCGCGCCACCCAGCAAAGCCGCAGCGGACATTTGCACGATGTTATATTCCATACATAATGGCATCAATAGGCCTTTCAAATGAATAAAAAATTTCGATGATATCTCACACACACTTTGTGTTATTTAAATTTAAAAATAGGAAGCGCTTAATGAAAGACCCTATATAATATAAAAATAAAATTGGAGTAAATCCAACTTCGTTTTTCTGGACTTCGTGATACGCAAAATGGTGCCATATGTTCAGTAATTTTTCAACACTGATTCCAGAGGTCCCAAGAGCGATTCAAGCCTTTTGCAACATGAATAATTGAAAATCCTAAGTTCAAAGTTAGGTGAAAAAAAAACCTTATGCAAACTGGCATTTTTGGCGTTTGATAAACGAAGGGAGTGGGAGCTAGAATACGTCCGTACCTTGTGTTAAGACTCTTCAGCTTTTTTACCCCTGCTAATTTACACTCTGTTTTATTAATGCAACCACCATTGTCCAGATTCGTGTCAAAGCAGGTTAATTTTTGTTGAAGCTCGACGGGTGAATGAGATAAGATAAGATGCGAACAAATATGCTCTGACGTTTGGAGTAACATTTATGACTTCCTATTAAGACTCTTGAATACTTCATTGTCGCTATTTTAGAATTTTGCCTTTAGTGCTAATTTTAAAATGTCTTTGTTTCTGGTGATATCTGCTCAATGAACTGACCTCTCGAAAGATAATTTATCTACATAGTCGATACAAAACTCTTTGCTTTGTCAAGTTATGAGTTAAATAATTGTATGCTATCAGTTCATAGCCGTAAAATGAGATATGAGCGGGTGTTTTCTGGAATCTCCTTAAGTGGATGATAATTATGTGCGACGTTTCGACATGAGATCCTTGCCAAGTGGCGTCGCAAACCCGTTCCATCCTCAGACTTACAATTTGTAACAGTCGAAAAGATGTCCATAAATGTAACTTGTCGTTTTGATTACTGAATAATACTTAATCATATATCGTAATTTCAGCTTTTCAGTCATAAATTAGTACTAAAATCAGAACCTCCTAAACAGTTTCACAACCTATTAATTTATTCATAGATTTCTAAGTAGAAATTATGATAATTGTATGTAAGGCTAGGCTCCACGGGTAAGACACTTCATGGAGTAGACGGAAACCTGTTCCATTCGTAACCGGGGGGGGGGGGGAGGGTAAGTGTTAACTAGATTAGAAAAATGAAAACATGGACGTGGTCGACTCGAGGGTAACTCGGTTTCGCGATATCATTCACTGGCAATTAAACACTACAGCTGGTTTGTCGGCCTAGTCAATAAATTATTCTTGTCTAGCTTGCTAATTACAAGTTCTTGTTAGTCATTAATGTTAGTCCATTAAATAATTTATGCTTTTTGTTTGATACGCCTACTTATATATTTTTTTATTTTTGTTACAGGTGAGTTTCATCAACGGCGATAATGGCCCGGCAAAAATATCTTTTGAAAGGTACTTTTTCGTAAATAAGAAAAACATACATTAATTATTCCTGTCGTATCAATTAATTTCCATGGGCCATAATTTCTACGACAGCGTTCATCATGAATTTGTATTGATTGATTTGATGTTTAACCTATGCACAATTTAAATTTACAGTACAAATTCAATTTTTTTTTTTTTATGCTTAGTTTGAATTTTGACATTGGCGTGACTACGACATAGTGTTTTAATAATTTTTTTTAAAAACCATTATGCGCGTTATCACGTCTGAATTATGTATGTTAACATGTGGCTGTTTAGATTAGCTTCGCCGTTAATTAAAAATAATCATGGGATTCGGAAAATGAATTTCTCTTTTGTCCGTGAAGGTGATAATTTCGCAACCGACTGAAACGTCAAGACTCTTGCCCGTATCGTTGTCTTTAATATTATAATTGTTCATATATTTCAATGATATTAAACAGTCTCGTTTATATTATAATCAAAAGGCAACATTTTGACAGCCTCAAGAGAAAAAAAACAGTGGTTCTATTCGGGGGATGGCTCTGGTATTGGTTCAACCTTCACTCAACCTCGTGAGGATACATGAGTAGCTACTCGAATAAAGGAGTAATTATATATAAAAAAAGGGTTATAAAATGTGTCTCAATGTAATACCAGCGAAAAAGTAATGCTGTAGAGAGAATAAGTTAATGTAATATATACTATTTAATATTGCAATTAATCACCTGTATAGCGAAATATGTACACGCCGACTTAGCAAAAAGAGTATGGTTATAAATTATATAGCAGTGGATTGATTGTTAGGGACATAATTATGTCAATCAACCAGCTTATGTCATAATTAAAAAGAGAACTTATAGAACCAGGCTGGACAATTGGAAAATGAAGAATATAAAATTGCTGGCAAGGATCATTGGTCTAAAGAGAATTAGGAAGTCACTCGTGGAAGAGTCCGCAAATTGGGGAGGTGACGTGGTTCGAGTCCGGATTTTGTCAGTAAGTATTTCTTTAGATGTTAATTGTTAACAACTATAAATAATAGTGGGATCAACACCACAATAAAAAAGTCTCATTGAAGAATAGTTAGTGTTGAAATCTTCTATTGAAATTATGAACTCAACTTCAAACGGCCCCACTAACGCAGATTCTTGGTCCTAGGGTGATCAGGAGGGGAATCAAAAGTGGGAACATAGGTAAATTGCAGGGATTTGGGAAGATAACCCAGCCTGGAATAAATTCAAATACAATATGGAACTCCTTTCAGGGTCAGAATGGACCAACCCACCAAAACTTAATATCAGTTATGCTTCATTACTAGGTGTGCCTGGGGCCAGTGATACGACCACAGCAGATGTAGATTGTCGCACATGTGGCAAAGATGCCGAAACACCTGCCCATGTTCTGAACAAGTGTTCACAACATGCTTCTTTGTCACTCACAATTATACGCCCACAAACCCAATGTAGAATATCGAATTACGGAGCTGATGGACGAAAGAAGATTCAAATGCTTTTGAAGAGGTCTGCTACATCGACGACGATGTTATACTGACATTATTGCCTTTACGGCTAACTGTTTTTACTACTACTACCCATAATATACTACTACTATCATCCATACTACTACTACTACTACTTCTACTTCTACTACTACCACCACCCATAATAGACTATTAATATCCATAATAGTCTACTACTACTTCTACTTCTACTACTACCACCACCCATAATAGACTATTAATATCCATAATAGTCTACTACTTCCCATACTATACTACTACCACCCATACTATACTACTACTACCCATAATATACTACTACTATCATCCATACTACTACTACTACTACTACTACTACTACTACTACTACTACTACTACTACTACTACTACTACTACTACTACTACTACTACTACTACTACTACTACTACTACTTCTACTTCTACTTCTACTACTACCACCACCACCCATAATAGACTACTAATATCCATAATAGTCTACTTCTTCCCATACTATACTACTACCACCCATACTATACTACAACTACCCATAATATACTACTACTATCATCCATACTACTACTACTACTACTACTACTACTACTACTACTACTACTACTACTACTACTACTACTACTACTACTACTACTACTACTACTACTACTACTACTACTACTACTACTACTTCTACTACTACCACCACCCATAATAGACTACTAATATCCATAATAGTCTACTACTTCCCATACTATACTACTACTATCCATACTATCCTACTAATATTCATACTATACTACGGTGACGAGCAGAAATAAGAAAGAGATAAATTTATGAAAAATGCGTTTTCTTTTATGGAGATAAATTTCCTGCTATGAAACAGGATTGTTAATTATACCGATTTATGGTTCAGTTCTAAAGGGTGTCCCAGAATTAACGCAAGATTTGAATTTGCCGCCATTTGTGCAGTAAAGTGCTGGCAACCCTATAACAAAACAATTTGACAGCTGACAGTTTAGGGTTAGTAAAAATGGAGCGTTACACAATAAAACAACGTGTCTTTATTGTTGAACATTATCTCAAAGATAATGAAAGTTTGCCGACCGGAGTTCGAAAATTTCATACACAATATGGTCGGAATAGTGTTTTGACTTTATTAACGGTGAAGAGATTAATTGAAAAATTTAGGGAGACTAGATCAGTTGGAGACACTAAACACACTGGTCGTCCAAAAAAAAAAGCCGTTTAAATGTCAATATCGAAGCAGTGCGTGAGAGTGTTGTTGAAAATCCAGGAACATCAATTCGGCGTTGTAAACACAGTTCTTTGTTCCGAAATTGGATGATATTGATGTGACCAATATGTGGTTCCAACAAGATGGTGTCACATGCCATACAGTCCATGAAACAATTCAAATACTGCATGAGACATTTCCAGGTCGTGTATTCTCTCGTTTCGGTGATCGGAATTGGCCCCCTAGATCGTGTGATTTAACACCTTCAGATTTCTTTTTATGGGGTTATTTGAAGTCAAAGGTGTATGTCAACAAGCCCACATCCACCCGTGCATTAAAAGAGGAAATTCAACGCTGCATCAACGAAATTCAACCACATTTATGCCAAATGGTCATGGAAAATTTTGACAAAAGAGTGCGTATGTGCCATCAAAGTCGTGGAGGCCATTTTCCCGATGTTTTATTTCATAAATAACCCTATCCTATTTACTTTATAATCCAATAAAAAAATAACAACAAAAATATTAAAAACTGTGTTTTCTATTTAAATCAAATCTTGCGTTAATTCTGGGACACTCTATAGAAGTACGATAACAAAGCGAAGCAGCTCGTTCTTGCTGGAGATTGATGCCAAAAAATTGCTAAGATAGACCGAGTCTGTCACAATGGACTCCACTAGGCATTATCAATAATCATATCTGCGTCCAATTAAACCAAGGGTCATTAAAGATCCTAACAGGTACTGCTAATGTGATATTTCGTCAATTTCCTCAATGATAAAAGAGTCAATGGTTTATTGCACAGGCAGAAGAAGAGGAAGGTGAAGGTGAACAGAAAAGGAAAAAGATTGATTACACAAGTATTTCTCTCTTATTGGGTATTAATTAATAAAGATAGATTAAGAGCGAAGCGAAATGAAAACTGCGCTGAAAGAAATAATAATAAATAAAAAACAATATCTGAAGCGTTTTTGAGATACGGTTGTGTCCACATGATGATTGCACAGCTGTTATTTTGATCACATCACTGACGTCTATCGTGGAGAATCTCAATCATCAAATCGTTACATTTAGAACAGACCATTTGCGTCCCAATTTCCAATCTATTTGCAGTCACACTTTTAGCAAGTGACTCAAAGATTTTAATTATTTTAAAAGGTTTTTGGTCTACTCTTGTTGTTATGATTTGCCTCTACTATTCTAGCCACTTCACTTATGACTCTCTAAAAATAGGACTTTGATGATTCAATGTCTATAAATCAACTTGGATTGTCTACAAGAGAACGGTCCTACTTAATTATAGGACTTGCCGTTTAGCCAATCACTTTGTACTGTAACCCAAACAAATTACCGCATGTATACATACATGATTCACTCTCATCATTCTTGATAAATGCGCAGTTTCTTTAACTGCACAGTAATGAAACAGGTTTTCCAATCAGTTATAAAAAGGTTCTCAAATGAGAGTACTACTTCTGGGGTGGGACGACAGAACTTCCCAACCATGACCGAGCTGACACCACTTACAGTTCATATTTGTTTTGGTGTGTAGAATTGCCTTGGGACACGTCAGCTGCTGTGGCCTTATCAGAACAAATAGATAAACTAATCTTAAAATTAACCTGCCCTTATGATCCTACCTTTCGAATCACTTCTTCTGGGTTTGACTCAAAATATTTTTTGAGTAGGGTTGATATTCTTTTCGAGTAGGCGTTCAACAAGGCAGCGTTCTGAACCCTATCATTTATCCACTACATTCATTTACACTCCATCCTTCCGATCTCCTGATTGCATGTTTTGTTCATGATATGTTTTCGAAATTCAAAAATTAAAGATTTGGTTTATATATTCGCGAATCTTTAACTTACGTTTATTTATTTCGACTTGTTCGGCCTTTAACAGCAGTCATGCCATTAGCGATAACAAATGTAATTATAATTATTGATAGTAGCGACTTTCCTTTCGTTTCGAAACCTTACAAGCCACAATTAGAACGGTTTTATTAGTATATGAGCTTTAAATGATAAAATGAGGTATTTGCAGACCTTCAAGCAGAAGAGAATGGTCCTGCCCATTACATCTCGTTCAGATATCTAACGCCTACTTAGGCCTTGCGCAAATCACAGCTTAATAAGCTGGTAATTATCCCTCCTAAATGCCTTGTCCCACATATCTCTCGATTTCCCCCTGATTTTTTTAAGATGTACACTCTCCGAGGAAGCCATTGGTTCAAAAATAGTAGTGCAGCTTTGGGGTTTCGAATAGAAACTTTCAAGTTAACTGTTGTCTATCTGACAGGCAAACATTGTTTTTCAGCTCTACATTTTTAGTAGATTCATACGGGAATACAAGCAGAGATATTATTTAGCTTATAAATTTATCTTGTTTTCCAATTATAGTTTAAGGAATCTTCACCTGGTTCTGGAATTTTGTCAAATTACTATTCCGGTCGTTCACTCAAAATTAACCTTCCTCCACCTATTTATTTGAACCTGTTGTTCATTATAAAATGTAAGCAAGAATGTTTCTTTGTCAACCTTGTCATTTCTAAACGGTCATAATCACAACCCGATCGTCAGGTTTTTCCCACGATCCGGTAAAGCGTCCTTGCACTTTTGTTTTTATGTATGGAATTTTGTCGGTTCACTGAAACCAAAACAGAAGAACAAATATTTTTTTGCTAACGGCTTGAGTTCAATTATGAAATACCGTAGTCAAGTACTCTGTCCACCAGACCGTGCTGAACTCCGTGGGGGGAGGGAGGGGTTCATTAACTATTCTGAAATCCAGTGCTGGTTTTTGTAATTTTTTCTTCGTTAGTTCTAGAGCAAGTTCTAGAGGTTGATGAATTGTTATTAAGTCACTCAATTAGAAGCTGGAACGACGAGTTCCAAGTAACGAAATACGAGTTTGTCACTACAGATAAATTCAAGTCGAATTATTTCTCAATTAAGGGTTTTGTAACGGCTGTGGAAATAGATTTAATGCCAGTTTTAATGACCTTTTTTAATTATAGTTTTTTTTAACGCTTATCATCAGTATAAGTTATCAGGACTAAATAATCTATAATGCCGCTTAACATGATAGATTATTTTTTTATTTTTAAAATACTTATTTTAAATGGTAATGAAATCAATACCATGACAAATAGTAAAGTGTCATTAATAGATCCGTTTTATCTGGGTATCAAATTGAACTATCATGTCAAATATCATGCCTAATAAAAAAACAATGCTTAAGTTAAAAGTTATAAAAACAGTTATAATGACTTTTTTTAACAGTAGTTTAAGACACCAATACCTTAATTTGATACCCTAATTATTAATACTGAGTAGTTAATTAATTGATCTAATCATGTGTCATAGAGATTTATATTTTACATGCTCACCCTTGCCATCTATTGGTCGAAAAGGAGAGACACCAAGAACTGTACATGCATACAGACACAAAGGTTAAAACATAAAGGTTTCTGAATTTCAAAAAACAACAAAACCCTAAAAGTTAACGTTTAAGCATCAACAAAACCCTAAAAGTTAACGTTTAAGCATCAACAAAACCTTATTATAGGGTACACTTACCCATACAATGAATCAAGTTTGAAGGTCACTTCATGGACGGGGGAGTACGGGAAACCTTGAAAATGGCAGACAGTCCTTTATTGAAGACAATAACCTGCTAGAAGAATGTGGAATATTGACCTATTACTCACCGCCAACTTGGTTAGAAGTCACCCATGGTTTTCATCGTGTGGTGGAGAACATGCCTAACACTAATTAACTCATTTAGTTTAATCAAATGAGACCTCTATTTATGATCCCATGTTTCTATCTTGAACTTAAGAAATAAACGTGATAAAAATAAAAACACGTCATGTTTATCACACATGATTATGTATGTAAGAATTTTTCTAATTGGGTATCTCATTACATGTTTTAATTAAGATTCATAAATTTATAAGGCCATGTGAATGTATAAATGAGTGGATCGAATATATTTGTGCATATGCTGCTGGCTACGATAACCTCTCCTTTGTTGAGGGACCATCCATCTCTGATATGAAGTAGCATTATCGCATGACGTATTGTTGGCACACATTTAGCTGATTACAGATTGTACCTCACTGATTAAAAACATTTAATTGTCGAGAACGAAGGGAGAGGCTGTACTTCCACTCAGGTATGGGCATGTTTTATCTGTCTGTTTGCCCTATAATTAGCCATCTCACAAATCAACTACCAAGAATTTATTAAGAAAAAACAAGCAACAACAATGGCATAGTTTACAGTAAAGACTTTACACTGGAGAGTATACAAAGTGAGAATGGTAGGTAAGTGGAACGAGAGCTCCAGACCAGTGTTCTATAAAGTTTGAATTTGGCTGCTTGATTCTACCTCAAGTACAGGGTGAGGGCAAAAGTCGTTTGTTTGTTGCTGATTAGGTATGCGCAAGGACTCGGTACATAGAGGTAATGCCTTCTAGATCCCACTGGGTCGTAGGTAAATACCCGAGCAAATTCTCGGTTCGAGATTGTCACCTTCTGTTAACTCAAGTGGCAACAGTTGGTGGTGAGGAGGTCATTGACCAATGTTTCTTTTTCTTTATGTCAAGCCGACCATTGTTGGGATAAAGCGGTTGGAGCGATAACTATCTATCAGATATTTTACAAGTATATTCAACCAAATACACGAAATTAGGCAATTGCTAACAGTGACGAGACTGAATGAAAAAAATAATTAAAGGTTATCCAAGTAAAAAATCTTATTCCTTTCGCTGAATTCTCTCCAAGTTTGACTTATAAACTTGCTACTCCAAGTTTGAAGCTATTATAGATTGAAATTGTGATCATACCTGCACATATAGTTTAATGAAGTGAAGTGATGACTCGTAAATCACCGGTCATCATTATAATATCTTAAAAGGTTATGCTCGGTGCGACGAGTGAAGTTTAATAATAAAAATAAAATAATAATATCACCAATTTAAGTTTTAATAATGACTGGTTTTGTGTTGTCGTGAACTGGCGTAAGGTTTGCGAAAACTTGGTAAAATTTTTAGAGAACTAGTCCGATCATTTTTTGAAATTTTTTTTGGTCATTGTCAGAATAAAATATTTTTTAATAGTTTTCATCTGCATACCGACATAATTTTTCTAGGTTATGAACCATCGCCCGTTAGTAAAGAGAATGATTTACATGAAGGGAATGCGGTGTGGGCTTGGCAACCTGGTGACTGTTGAGGTGGGCACAGTTTTCACTGTTCTTCACTTGTAAACAAGTTAACGTGTTGGTTGTTGTTTAGTGTCATACACAATAACATAGAAATAAACATATCTATAAAGCAAGATTAATTTATTTCCCCTCTTAAATGAATTTATTTTTGTAATATCTTGAATTTTTGTTTATTCTGATTGTGAGAGGTTTTATGATTTAAAACCTGTGTGATGTATGTATGTCGACATATCCATTACATAAATTAAGTCTTCAAGACTGCAATATATTGTCACATTTCATGTTATTAACAGGAAGTCGAGATTTTTATTGTGATACCTTACTCTGTGTAAAAATGTTTATTAATTTCTGACACCTTATTGTGTTTGATGGAGTTAGGATGTCACACCACCACGTTTCGCCAATTCCAGGCATCAACAAGACTGAAATTCTAACAGTTTAAGTACGAAAAAAAAAAGTTTTCATGTCATCAAAACTCAAATGCTCAGTTTCATGATTCATGGTCTAACAGGGACTCAAAATGACCAGAATATCACAACTAAACCCTAAAAATGAGATAATTTAATATGTCTAAAATTTAAATAAAACTATATTAAATAGTTTCCAGATCACTGCAATTTACAAATTAAATTTTAATAAATTCGGTCCTCTTTTACTTTGATACTCCAAAGTTACATTTTTTCCCCAAGTGCAAATAAAGGACAATAAATATAATTAAAAACAATATTTTATTTATTTCATTTATTGAAGTATACCTTATTATACAATGGAGTCAATTATCATTTTTTGTATTATTCTTGTGTAGGTTTTTGAATTTTGTATTTTTAAATTTAAGATTACTTTTAGTCCATACATCTCAACTATTATTTTTGCCATTGAAAACTTCTTATGTTTCTGGGTGATATTCTTCGCTAATGCAATTTTGTGCTTTATAGTTCAACGAACGAAGGTCGAAATATGAGGGTTAGACTAGAAGTTGTTGATGGGCTGCAATGTGAAAAAATTAGCATGAACGGATTTATGTTTTTTTATTTTGTTTGAACGGTTATGCTGTCGGTTCATTACAGTCACTGATTGTGTTCCTAGGCTCGTTACTATATTGACCAGCTAGACATACAAAAGATACAAATTTTTGTCATTTTTAGGGGACCATCCCCCAGGATAAAGTACTTTTACGTACATTTATATCTTGAGCTGTTGCGTTAAATTCTATAAAATTTCAGATAAATTTAATTATTTTTATAACCGCTATCATACAACAGATGCATGCAACCTATCTTCTTTGGAAAAAGAGCCCTTTGAAGCTTTTGTCGGTGCTGCTATAATTTATGGTAAAGTTAACATTTGAATGCGAGCCTCGAGGCGAGACAGCACTGCAGAAGGTTTCAACTAGGCCGTTGTCGCTTCATAGATAATCCATTTCTATGTAACACCTCGAGGTCTTTGGTAATCGTCCGCCGGCTGCATAAACGATCCGATGTTATTAAACAAACCCACTTTCCCCCCTAGTTGAGATGATCAGATACAGTGAGCGTGTAAACGGCTCCTCGGATCGTGAAGGGGTTTTCCTCTTTGGCGCTCACAGGCGTAAAAACTATCTGTCATCAACGCTTCTTTTCCTCAGGTGTTTCGGCGAACCCGACGTGTTGGGGTTTCTGTCTGCACGTGACGAGAACATCATCTCTCAAAAGGCGAATTGTTACATTATTACAGTATAAAAACAAAAGGTTTCTTCAACGCGAAGGTACTAAATAATGTATCCAAGATAGTAAAGTCCATATTAAGTTACCTGATTGGTGCTTAAGTCAGTCATAGCCCCCCCCCCCCGGCTCCCTTAGGATGGGGTCTGTTCGGGGCTCACTCAACCTCGTGAGGAACACTGAGTAGGAACACCAGACATAAAACAAACTATCACATTTGTTTATTATAATCTATATGATCGTTCCCGTTCCTGCCAACCTAATGGTTGGTTAAAAATGTTTTCTAAATGCAGAAACACGGATCGCCTGCTCGCCCAAGGATCTGGGTGGGATGGGTGTGGTTGGAGTTGACTCAGCCTCGGGTGGATAACTAGCTAAGTCGAAGTAGAAAATCCGGTTTATAAAACAGAAATCAAGGATGATAACAGATCCTCCTGAAAACCTCGGAGGTTCGCCCTTAGGAAGGGGGGGGGGAGATCCTCTGCGACACCGGACAACTATGGTCTCACCTCGTCCTGAGGTTTTGCACCATGGGTTTGCGATTGTTCAGGACAGTTGACGAAGTAAAACTTATAGTTCATCGAAAGCTATAAACGGATAATCCATCTACATAATAACCTATACGGCTCTTCCTATTTCCTGAGTATTTTCTTTATAGAACGGTTTTTTTTTTCATTTATTTTTAAATCTTCTTCAAGGCTGTTTGCTATTGAATGAGAAACAAAGCAAACGGCGTATTTACAGACTGAGATATACAGTGGAAAAAAAACAAAAACAGCTGGTGGCATACTGGCGAAGGGAAAACCTTGAACGTTCACACCACGGAGTGGATTTATGATTACAGCTCACCAAAACAACAAATATTGTGCATTTTCTCTAAACGAAAATTTCAGTATTGCTGTTTTTGGAGTATCGTTTTTTTGTTGATTTTTTTAGCTGAAGCTAAGGTGTCACTTAGTATTCTGTAGTTACTCCACTGCCCAGTACAATTTCTGGTCATATGCTCATTTAATTCACCAAGTTATATTCAGTTAAAAAAAAGGTATACATACAGTCAGACAGATGAAAGACGGCAGATGTAGACAGCTTTATCCCAACAATGGTCGGCTTAACATTAAGAAAAAGAAACATTGATCAATGACCTCATCACCACCAATATTGCCAATTAACAGTAGGTGTCAATCTCGAACCGAGAATTTGCTCAGGTATTTACCTACGACCTAGCGGGATCTAGAAGGCATTACCTCTATGTACCTTCCGTATACCTAACCAGCAACAAACATTATTAAAATTATGTGGGCATGCAGATGAAAACATAATATATTTTATTCTGAAAACGACCAAAAAAAAAAATCTCAAAAAATTATCGGACAAGTTCTCTAAAAAAAAGTTTTCGCAAACCTTACGCCAGTTCACGACCACACAAAACCAGTCTTTATTAAAACCTAAATTGGTGTCATTATTACTTTGTTTTTATTATTAAACTTCACTCGTCTCACCGAGCATTAAAAGTTCCTATAGAAAACCTTTTAAGATATTATAATGATGACTGGTGTATTTACGGGTCATCACTTCACCTCATTAAACTATATGTGCATGTATGATCACAACTTCAAACTTCAAACTTGGAGTTGAGAATCCAGCGAAAGGAATAAGATTTTTTACTTGGATCACCTTTAATTATTTTTTTCTTTCATTCTCGTCACTGTTAGCAATTAATTGCCTAATTTCGTGTATTTGGTTGAATATACTTGTAAAATATCTGATAGATAGTTATCGCTCCAACCGCTTTATCCCAACAATGGTCGGCTTGACAAAAAGAAACATTGGTCAATGACCTCCTCACCACCAACTGTTGCCACTTGAGTTAACAGAAGGTGACAATCTCGAACCGAGAATTTGCTCAGGTATTTACCTACGACCCAGCGGGATCTAGAAGGCATTACCTCTATGTACCGAATCCTACCGCATACCTAATCTGCAACAAACAAACGACTTTTGCCCTCACCCTGTACTTGAGGTAGAATCAAGCAAATTTAAACTTTGTAGAACACTGATCTGGGCCTCATTCCTCTCACCTACCAGTCTCAATAAGTCTCACTTTGTATACTCTCCAGTGTAAAGTCTTTACTGTAAACTATGCCATCGTTGTTGCTTGTTTTTCTTAATAAACTATTAGTAGTTAACCATCTCACAAGGTTAATTATAGGGCAAACAGACAGATAAAACATGCCCATACCTGAGTGGAAGTACAGCCTCTCCCTTCGGTCTCGACAATCATATGTGTTTAATAAATGACAATCTGTTCCATATCAGCTAAATGTGTGCGAACAATACGTCATGCGATAATGCTACTTCATATCAGAGTTGGATGGTCTCTTTAGAAACGAGCAAGGAGAGGTTATAGTAATCTACGAGCAGGCATATGTGCATATTCGATCAAACTCATTTCTACATCTATGGCCTCATAAATTACTCTTAATTAACACACAATACTTAGCATGTAATGGGATAAAAATCCCTATAATCATGTGTGATAAATAAGTGTTTTTATTTAATCATACTTATTTCGCCATGATAATTAATTATTGTGGGTCTATTCTGGGCGTTAATTAATGTTAACTATTGCTATTTAATTAATGTGGGCGGCAACTTTAACACAAACTCAAGTGTATGAGTTCAATTTTTACCAATTGCATCTGTCTGTTTTGGCCTTCATTAGTCACCTGTTCAAGATAGACACATGGGATTATAAATAGAGGTCTCATTTGATTAAACTAATTGAGTTAATTAGTGTTTGGCAGGTTCTCCGCTCAACTAAACAATTTGTGGTGACCTGGGTGACTTCTAACCAGCAGTGATTGATAGGTCAATCTTCCACATTCTTTTAGCAGGATATTGTCTTCAATGAAGTCCAGCCTGTCAATCTTAAGGGCTCTCCCCTGTACATGAAGTGACCTTCCAACTTGGTTCACTGTAAGGATTAAGTTAGCCCTATACATTAAAAGATTGTTTTCAAAGCCGGAAACCTTCATCTTTGTCGAAGTCTGTCAAAAACTAGAGGCCTGAAATTTTACTGGGGCGTTTCATAATGAGAATATATGAAACCTTAAGCCATTTCCATTAAAAATGATTACGATTAATTAATTACTACATCGATATTAATCTTCTTAATTACTTGTTATCATAAACTTATATCTTGTCCATTGTTATGAGTAAGGTATGAAATTGAAGGTATCAACATCCTGATTAACAATATGTTATTCGTGTTTATTCATTGTTTAAACGGTGATCTTTTTACTAATAAATAACTTATTGTTCTATATACCGTTAAGATGAGCTTGGTGCAGGGGGTTTTAAGGTTGCGGCAATATTGTTGAAAATAAAATTTGAATCAAGCCAAGTAAGGTTATGTTTCCGACCTATTCAGGATGACGCTGTCTTCATCTAACATTGATAAATGGTAATACGTTATTTAAAGTGATGCAACAGCTAAATAATTTACATAAATTATTAAATAGCGTGACTATAGTTCGTTATGAGGAACGTATTTTGTTAAATATGTAATGGCAATATCTTTATTATCCTGGGACTATGTCCCTTAAGAACAAATATTTATTTAATATAAAGTTGGTTATTCTTTAACAGTATCAACCCTCGCCAAAATAAAATACTGTTTGCAGGGAAATAAAATAAAATTTAATAAGAAAAGATATAATAAAACATATATAAATTTAACAATAATCTTTATTGCGATAAAATTATCCCCCTTATTGGGGCGTATTATAAATACGTAATCGAGATCAATGTTCTCATTCATACCCTATTTACAGTTCTTTATTCACTTGCTCATTCATACAGTATTTATAAACAGCCCACAGACCTCCCAAATCCACATGGTTGTCACCTCCCTCGCATTGGAAAGAGGAAGCCAAGTCTTGGCTTTTCCCCCACGTTCTTCCGTCAGCCACGTAACCGGATATCAAGAGCGCGAGAGCCACAGACGCTCAGCACATAATTGGAGAAACTGGCCACTACTAGGACTCCCACTGTCAAGTATTTATAGCACGTCACGAGGGCACGTTAGCCTCCGAGGAGGATTATAGGGATTTGTGGCGTAGTGTAATGACTGTGCTAGGGGATTAGGGTGGTTGGACTGGTTACTATGGAAATTCATGAACTTGGAAGGTATGAGTTTATGAATGTAGGGTATATTAAGATAGTTATGAAGGGTTTTGTTTCTGACATGAAAAGGGCATTAACTGTTCTCAGGACGTTTGATTGAAAGGATTGGATGCGCTTGATGATTGGCTTTAGTTTTATAAATATTAATTTATTTTCTATTATAGATAGAGATGGGATGTCCTTCGAAGTGGTCTATACATATACAAATACACATATAAATATAAAATGAAATTCTTATCTGTAAATCGAAACAATAAAAAAATAAATAAATAACTTACTGCAAAAATAAAATACGTACAAAAATGGACACACACAGACAATAATTCAAATCTGAATTTTCACACAAAGATCCGTATATGCCTAGGTGTGTACATTGAAAAATATATAAATAAATAAAGATATTCCAAGTAGATATGCACTACTCTATAATATTAGTAATCTACATTAGCAAATTAATATGTTGGATTAAGTTATGTCGCTCTGGTTTCAACTCGTGTCGCAAGAGTATGTTTTTACACCTGAAGCTAAGGGTGTGGTAGCTGGCTTAAATCTGTTGCAATCCTTCTGTGTACATCCTACGGGATAGTTCCCCCGTCTGACCTTATAAGGGATGAAATATCTCACTCAAATGCCGTTAGGGTTATTTAATCAACTTTTTCGGAAGGTTTCATCGACTGTGGGCCATTGGTGGGACAGAAATATGTTCTTTATTGCCGAGCTCTACTCTCATAGAGGTTTTGATTTTATACTGGTACGGGGAATGAATTTCATCTGCGTACTTATGGTACTATACTGAATAGTACGCAATATTTCTATAGAATGTGAACCACGTTTATCAGTTCGACCGCTTTATCTCGCAATGGTTGGCTTGCCGTAAAGCAAAGAAGTCAAAATTGATCAATACCACTCCGGCAGCTCCTGCACTTTTTAAGTTAACAGTAGGTGACAATGCTAAACCTAGAATGCCTTAACTCTACTCCAGCTATCAAGTCATACAGCCTTTCACATACCTACTGAGCAGGCTGTTTATTTAAACTCTGTAGAACACTGATCTAGGGCTTATTCCTCAACCTTTCTATATTAAATGTATGTGTATGTTACCTGAAAAAAGCCTCTCTCTGACCACAAGTAAGAAGTGCATACTTTTCTCCAGAAGAATTCATAGATATTTCTGGGAACCAGCAATAGAAATAGATTGATTTAAATAGAAGTCGATCTATCCGATTTCAATAGCCCTTTTTTTCAATCCTTTAACAAATTATATTTTTATTTGGTCAAAAGGATATTTTTCTGTAATAAAGACGAGTAAAATGAAGTATTTTTTACCAAAAATAGTAGTGATTGCCTGTTGACAATGATCCCCTTTGAACTGTTTCGCT
This sequence comes from Acanthosoma haemorrhoidale, assembly GCA_930367205.1. Lineage (NCBI taxonomy): Eukaryota > Metazoa > Arthropoda > Insecta > Hemiptera > Acanthosomatidae > Acanthosoma > Acanthosoma haemorrhoidale. The sequence continues at coordinate 31,179,326 of OV884009.1, read as the reverse complement.
CTGGTGATATTGTTGAGGTTTACGAGAACGCAGATAGAGTTTAAGTCCCTGTTACTTTATTTTTTCTTTGGCTGATAATTACTGACAGTATTGTTTTTACCCAATCTATATTTTTAAGAAACTGGTATTCCAACACCCTGATTGTATTCGTATATGTTTCAAAAGTAAGAAAATTTAGTTAATAATTGTATGATTCACAATTAATAATGCTGTACTAGCAAAATGTAATTTTTCAAATATAGATCTTTATATTTTATAAAGGATATTTATATTACAAAAGGATGTCGATGGAAAAAGAAAGTTTTACGTTGAGGATTTGAGGTAACATTTTTGAAATTAGACAAAAATTATTTCTACACAGGTCTCGAGGGTGCAAATTTGGAATGCTTTCCCGTAAGGGATTTTTTCTTCTTTTATTACTTATCCTTATGCAGAGATTATCTACTTTTCCGCCACTTGTTCTGAAGAAAAGCGAGGAAGTGCGATTTCCCAGCTGAGGAGCACATCCCTTACTGTACCTGCCACCCCTAGCTCACCCCGGGGGCCCGGCTCCCCGATCGATGTCCCGCTGCACCCCTGCCTACGCCCTAAGGCCTTCCTGCATTAGGGGGTCTTTCGTATTGTAAACATCTTAGCATCCCTCTTCGGCTTTAGCTTACTTCGCAGTTTGTCTTTGCAATATACTCCCATGTTCCTTTAGAGGTGGGGGACAATACGCTTGAGTTCTTCGTATAAATTTCCTAGGGTAGTGGCGTGTTTTTGTTGATATAAACATTTAAGATGAGTTTGAAATTAACAGGCTATAGGTGTTAAGAGGATGAATTTAACCGATGTAAATAGTTCTGAGATAGAGAATAAGGCAACCTTTTGTATGTACCGTTAAGAACAGAATTATAAACATATATATAATTAAGAGGTCTTCGAATATAGCAGTAAGAGATAGAAGAGGTTTAGCTAAGATCACGCAAATACGAGGTATAAATGTGTAGATATAAGTCTGCGGAGCAAATAAAATACAGAGCCGGTTTTATAGAATTATTAATAGCGTTGCCCAGTGTAATAAACCCAGCTGCACCGGATCACGCGCACAACAGGCCAGGGAATACCCCTTGGTCCCATAAACCGTCACATCCTGTGGTAAAGTTAAAAAACTGTTAACCAAATTCAAGTCAAGTGTTTCGACACGGCTGCGAAAAACTTTAGAAAATGATTTTAAACACAGGTTTGATGCCTTTTTTTTGTGATTATAGAAAGCCATAATCAAAACACACGATTTTTAATTAGGTGCAGTAGTACCCAACGTGTTAAGAAATTTAATAATCATTTGGTTATCAAGTAATTGATTAATGTTCTTTTCGTTTCGGGACGTCAAATAATACTAACAAGCAAAATATCATGCTTTGATAAAAAAAACGTAGGTTGCAAACACGATGTCATTGAGATTTCTAATTTTCAGGGTATTTTTCAGCAGCTGGCACACAATTTCCGACAGAAAAAAATTGTTTCAGTCGGATTGGTTCGGTGGAAATAAAGACGTGGGATTATGACAGAATTTCGGAAGGTCAGAAACAACCCGAAGCGATCACTTATCGCTATCTGTTGCCCGTGTACAATTGAAGTCTGCAGATTTTTTTGTTTCCGAAATATTTTATGATTTTTTTTCTGTAGAAAATAAATTACTAATCTACAAAGTTATACTTAAGTCAATCTTAACATACTGAATAGAGCTATGGGGTACAGCAAAAAAGTCGAACATCAAGCGTATCCAATCCTTTCAATCAAAAGTCCTGAGAACAATAGTAAATGTACATACTTGAGTCTAAAATAATATCAATACTTTAAAACCTATAAAAAAATAACTACAAAAGAACTGAACACGAAAACGTTACACAGAAACTGTATCAAAAGTCAAAATAAAACCGAAAGTGGCTTACATGACCTGGTATTAGCCGTCGATATCATAAGAGGAAGCGAACGGAGAAAAGAAAGTGTTTATAACGATGAATCAGCCCTTGCATAGTAATTAATCATTGTTCACGAGATAGCATTGTCGGGACACAATTTCCAATCGCTGCTTTAACAATATAGATTCCGTGATAAATAGTTTGATGTAAATATTATAGTTAGTACTGCCAAGTTGTCGGCTGCCCTCTGTCAATAGCTGCTATCTGCCTGTTGAAGCACGCACAGAACATTCATACAAGTGCGAAAATGGCGGATCAAAGTTGATGAAGCAAAATGTCCCCACATTACCTTCACTCTCTGTCGTCCACTAGTCTTGTACACTAGTCATTTTAATTCCATTCCTCTCCCTGTATCCGAGAGAGTACGGTACTAACACATATACGACGCTAAAAAGATAAGAACTAAACAGACGCTTTGGACAACTGTACAGACTACTTCAAAGGACATCCCATCTCTCAATAGAAAATAAATTACTAATCTGCAAAGTTATACTTAAGCCAATCTTGACATACTGAATAGAGCTATGGGGAACTGCAAAAAAGTCGAACAGAAAGCGTATCCAATCCCTTCAATCAAAAGTCTTGAGAATAATAGTAAATGTCCCTTTATTACGTCAGCAACAAAACCCTTCATAACGATCTTAATATACCCTACATTCTTGAACTCATTCCTTCCAAGTTCATGAAATTCCATAGTAACCTATCCAACCACCCTAATCCCGTAGCACAGTCATTGCACTGCAGAACTCATCCCTATAATCCTCCTCGGAGACTGAAACAGCCGTGGCCTCGTGACAAGTGCGAAGATTAAGGCTTCAATGTGGGATATATTGGATGAAACAAAAATTAGTTGGGTTACACGCAGCACCCCCATGCCTTTGATCCAAAAAGATCCCTGCAAGAATCGTAACGTCGTTGTGTATTAGGCATATATGCTTATATTCTAGATTAACGGATTCCAAATAACTATACAATATCTATTTGGAGTTCAAAACATCGTAAAATTGGATGAATGCAAAGTAGGTTATTTCTTGATCTACGATACTAGTAAATGTTTGAAGACATTCGAAGAGTGGTAGTGAATGGAGGAACAAGAGCGTAACGGAGTCCAATCCATGGCGCACTTATCTCTCCTCCACATCCTACACCCAAATGTGCTCTTGTCCTTTCTTGAATTTTACCAACGTCTCCGCAGAGCGTGACAGCTTGTTGCATCTTGAGGTGTCATTGTGAAGACGAACGCCACTTCATACGGCACGCATCGTTCTATATTGTCCAATATCGTTCTGTGTTGTTTCCGCGAGTTCTCCAGTGTACTCTCCGCTCGTAAACATAATAACAAAAATTAAACTCACACTGTGTGTATGTCGCCATCTCATATCTAGACGTAACCACTTATTGTTTCCTTCGAAACCTGTTTGGATGAAATCTTACTTCTTCGTATAAAGTGTCAGTTCTTTTTGTAATAACGTCATTCATTTGTACAAATTGTTTCTTTGCAGGAAGGTGTTCATGCTTTATTTAAGTCCCATTTTTTATGTACTGCGTCCAACATTGCGCAGCTAAAACCTACCCTGATCATCTTGAAAAGCATAAATACCATTCTCTAAGTCCATCTTGATAACTCCTCTTCCACATATATTCCAAATACTAGTAGTACACACATGACTCTCAAGCAATAGTTAATGGTTTCTACTCTTTTCCCAAAAGGCGGTCTACCTCCAACCTCGCCCTTTTTGAAAATTTGTTTTATGGAAAATCCTTGTCGTTTCTTGATTCTTTTTCTAATAGGCACAGTTTAATCTTTTTCATTACTAATTAATATTAATAAATTATATATCTAAATTTGTTTATTCCCGGCTAATTTTATTTTTATTTTGTTTCAGGTGAGATCATCTATCAAGAACTTCGGGTAACAGTTGGCCCAAACATATCCCTTTTATACGACCTATACATGCTATTTTTCATAACATTTGCTTTTATATTTTCATTTTGAAAGCATGACAGCTAATTTTGTATGACGCTTTAAACAAGAAAAAAGTAAAAAGGAGAAAAAAATACATCATTTTTTTATACTTTTTTTATAAATACATATTTTTTATACAAGCTAAACCTTGCAGATTTTGCAAATATGCATGAAATTGTAAACTTTTAAATTCAAATCGTAGGCGGTGGAAACTCAAAATTTGAAAGGAAAGCTAAGAAATCAACTGAGTGCTCACTTTGTTGCTTTAAAAAAAAAAAAAGTATTCGAAAAATGATTTCTTAGTTTTTTAAGTCAAATTGACTAATTAGTTATGGAATAACATTTAATCTTAATGAATTAAGGCTTTAGCATTCTTTTTTATTGCTGAAATAACTTTTGGTGGTTTGGGGAAAATAAATGTTGAACGTTTAAGCGATTATTTTTATTACTGTTTAAGAGCATTTTTGACAAAATTGATTACAGCAATGTTTCATATATGCCCAGAGTAAATTGAGGAATGGATTCTGTTGTTATTCATGTGGGTGAATGATTGTGGGCAGTTATTATGTGTATCTTAAATGGTTTTAAACGGTTTTTTTTTTTTTTTTTTAATTATCTGTTCCGCGGATGTCCAAAAAAAACAAAAAAAGGGTAAAATCCAGCTCAACTCTTCTTTCTAACTATATTTCAGGCCTTTCTACTGGAAGCAACCCCATTCTAGATATTCATGGATATCACTCTGGGCCTTCTCTAGTGAGTCAACCGCACTACCAACTACACCACCCCGGGATCAATGTTAAAACAGCAGCAAAAATGAGTGAGTCCATTCTCCGCTCGGAAACATAAAAAAAAATTAAACTCAATCTGTGCGGGGGATATGTCGCCTGAAAACTGTCATCTCATATCCAGACATAACCACTTATTGTTTCCTTCAACACCTGGGATGAATATGACGTTTTTTTTTCACTCCTTTCGATATTGGTCAAGTATGTTGTAGATTATTCTAGCTGTGAATAGAATCATACGAATCAGTATTTTGAAATGTGTAATTATGTTTCCTGGTGCTTAAAGCAAAAACTATGAGCTTTTCAGTTTGCCCTGTTGAGAAGTACAGTCGCTTCGACAGCCAAGTGCAGTGCTGAAGCATGTCTTCGAATGGGAAAGGGAACTGTTTTTTTATTTTTGGTTGTCTAAATTTTTTTTTGTTCCGCTTTATTAATTTGTAAATAGCATGATTTCTCACATTTTTTTTTTTTAGTTGAACATAAAGTTTAATGAAATATATTTTTTTAATTCTTCCATGTTTTTTTATTTTGAATTAACGTTTCTAATGGCTGAGTGGAACGGCTAGTGGTTATGCCATGGAGCGTGTGTCACGTTTTCATCCGCCATGTTCTTCTCACATATTTAAATCAATGTTTATGTGTTTATTGATTGTCGTCATATTTTAATATATGTGTTTTATTGCCGGCTGGCTATGTATGTTATCTGTAGGCCAGTAAATTTACTCTTGTCTAACTGAAGCAGCTTCATAGTTCAGATAAAAAAAAAGTCATATCTTTAGGATGGAAAATTTTTGTATTAAAAAAAAAAAAAAAATCGTTCATTACATCGTTCGAAATAAGCCTTAATTTGTCAAAACTATTTTTTTTTTTTGTTTATACATAAAATAAATAACTTTTATATCTTTCAACTTATGGTTTTATAGATGGAATGCTTTTTTTATACTTTAGTGTACATAATACATAAACTTTGCTCATACTCGTAATAAATAACCACAGTAGCAGTCTGTTGTATGTGCAAAGTATTTGAGTAGCAGGATACTTGCAAGTTATCTGTTCCTAAGTCTTGACCTATTTATAAGGAAACTGTAAATGTATTCATGTACTTTATTTTTTAATGTTGAAACCATAATTTCTAGTGTAAATGTTAAATTGCATTTGTTTTTATATATCTTTTTTATGAACATTACAATCGCTAATAAATAATTAATTTCAGTTTCAACAACGATGAGCGTAAAGTGTACATCGCTTCATTGTACATATGATCTATATTTATGCTTTTTTACTTCGTTTTCGTGGCCTAATGAATGTATTTTATTCAGAATATAGTGCGTGTTACTTTGTATTCCTTGCTTAATTAATACCTGTGTCGATAGGACTTGGCGCGATTGTAATTTGTATCTTATCATTCTCTGAGTATTTGTCAAGTTTATATTTAAAATTAATATGAAATATTTTTCTTAACGTTTCTTTTTCCAACCATTCTAAATTGACAAATAATATTTCAAATTGTAATAAAATTAGAATTTGTTTGAATAAGAAGCTGCTTTCCTTTGTTTTGTTTGTTATTCATGTCTGCTTCTTCTAACTTATCTTTGTGTATTTATTTATTTATTTATATTGCATCATATTGTTGTCTGCTTTTGAATTGTATTTGCAGTACATGCATTTATCAGCCAGCTATTCATGTCATAATTTGTTCAACCAATGATCTGGTAAATTAAAAAAAAAAAAAATGTTCAGCATTACCAGGTTATTCCACATTTAATTTATGCAAATTATAATTTATGTGTACAATACATATGTACATAAGGAAATATGATAGCTCACATTTACGCTTTATCCATTGCATGGGTTTGGAATAAATGTAATGTTGTAAAGCACATGAATGTTAAGAAAACCCAGGAATTTTTCTTTTGAATCTTACACTTGCTCAAGCTCCCAACTCCTGTGATGAGTTTTCTTAACTGAGTGAGTGATTGAGCGGAGGAGAACTGACTAGCTCTAAAAGAATTTTTAAACTACTGATAACATCATTGTATTCATTTCTTAATTTGTATAACAACGAGAAATTGTTATACCAAGATACCCGATTTTGATTGCGATTTTATTTAACTATTTGGGTATGAAAAATTACGAGTAAAAGCTATCAGTTGAAACCAAATTTGATGATAATATATCACATGTATCTTTTTTGTGATCCAGTCCCGATTTTTGGATACCACGGCAAATCTTAAAATTAAAATGACTGCCGTTCTGTAAACTGTAACTTCATAAATTTATATTATTCATTTTTTGGTATTACAAAAGCGTAACTCTTTATCAAAATATTGTAGGGATTTTGTAGGTTACCACTCAAAAATAATTTCGTTACGTAGGACGACAATTTTATTGAATCATATCACCCTGAACTATCCATACAACCTCATATAGAATGTTCCAATCCTGCAGATACTCAGTGACCCAAAGGGCCGGTTGAGCCCACGCACGAGGCTCTGGTATATATATACATATACTGGTAGCAGCTGTCAAACACCCGTTAGTTCACACTTGGCTGGAATGGATCTGTTGCCATATAACGTTTGGTTGGATGCATCAAACGTAGCCACGCTATCTAATCAGGCTTTTAAAGCCCTTTCAGTTTGCAGAATGTAATATGTACCTAATGCATTAACTTTAACGGATAGTTTTACAGTACAGGTTTTCTTATTGGACCATAAAATAAAATTCAAGTCAAGGGTGGTGAAGTACATATTACGGGTTTCGTCGTATAGAAAGAGATTCTATGGGGTGTAATTGTAGCCCACTAAAATCACAACACTACTACATACATGACAGAGTCATTTAATTTCATGCCTTCCTCTCTGGATAATAATTTTTTTAATTACATACAAGTAATTGATTGATTAACCTAACCATCATTATTTCTCATAGGGTTGCTTCAATTTTAGCCTTTTTGGGCCATCAAGTTAAACTTAGAAATATATCATCCTGGGCTGGAGTTGTGCGACTGTGAACATCATTTTGTTGAAAGTGTTAATGACTAATTATTCATTAATGCAATTATAGTTCATTAAAACCACAACACCTAATACGTAGCATCAGAACTCGATACCCTATTCAGTATGATGCGGTAAAATGTTTAACGTTGCAAAACTGCAGTTCCAATCAGAGTATTATTATCTCATTTGATATTTGGTCCTCCGGGACGGATTTCAGAAATTTGATCTTTACATGTTGCATTCGTCGTAATATTCTGTTCCAATAATCCATCTCATAAGTTCATAGATAACGTTAAACTAATGACCACCATTCCTTTAGCAATCGACATTTACGGCATTGATAGTCGAGGAGGAGGGGCTTATAATTAAAAACAGATATTGACAAATCGAGATTCCTCTGATTCAAGAGGTGTTATAAATTAGTTTCGATTTTCAGATCCGAGATCTAGAACGAACCTATCAGATCTGACTCAAAGGGCATGGAAAGTAAATCCTATCTAAATGCCAACTCCCGATCAAAATGAAACCCGGCTGGCGACAATATTTTAGGTTTCTATTCTTTTAGAACTGTGGCTCAACTGTTTCTATTTTTAGAAATTTCTTTTTTTAATCCAACCAACTTGCCGTCAGAATGCGATACTTGGTAGATTATGCCGTGAGCGACGTCAGAAGATCCTCCAGTGTCACACGTTACGTGTTAAAACATTTGGTTGGCTAAAACGTTTTTGATTTTGCTCGTTTGAAAGATTTTAAAGTCTAATTAATACTGAGCCTCTAAAGCTCCCTCAAATATTCTCAAGTAATCTAGCGCGCTTGGAAATTGGGTTAGATTCCGGGCTCGGGTTGCCACTTAACTAATCATCTTGCTTTACCCGAGCAATTAAGGCTTGATGATTTTGCCAACAAACCTGCCCTTCCTAGTACGTCATATTTACTGATTCATAATCTACCAACGGAAACTTTGTATATGTAGTTGGGATTTTCCTACGTCGTCTTACTTGCAAGCACGATCGCGATTTACGAAAGGTCTAATCTTGGAAAAAATAGTTTAATTTCGATCCCTTGTATTTTGAGACACAATGGTCAGGTACCCAGTGCCAGGACTCCATGACGGTTTGAAAAACAGACGTTTTGGAAAATAAATAAAGTACAATTTATGAGTTCAATTCATCAATTGAAACTAAGAAGACTTCTGAGGAGGTCACGCCCATTATGTCCTTATTCGAAACAGATTATTCATGGAATAATGCTATTTTAGACCGATTGATTGACGGACAAAATCCCAAAATTTAATTCAAAAGCCGAAATATTCAAAAGTAAAGCCTCGTCGTTGAGTAGTGCGCCTGCGGTGCAGTTGTGGTGGATCGGCCGTGACAGAGATAACCTGACGACCTCCAGACCCCTTCACTGTAGGCCTTCCATCAGCTGGCTTTCGTCTTGTGCTGACGGCTTGTAATTTTCAAAATATTGTGGTTTAAACCACTTTTATTTGAAGAATGGCTACTAAATTTACTAGGGTGCCCCATAATTAACGCAAGATTTGATTAAAATAGAACACACAGTTGTTTGCATTTTTGTTGTTATTTTTTTATTGAACTATAAAGTAAATAGGACAGGGTTATTTATGGAATAAAACATCGGGAAAATGGCCTCCACGACTTTAATGGCACATACGCACTCTTTTGTCGAAATTTTCCATGACCATTTGGCATAAATGTGGTTGAATTTCGTTGATGCAGCGTTGAATTTCCTCTTTTAATGCACGGGTGGATGTGGGCTTCTTGACATACACCTTTGACTTCAAATAACCCCATAAAAAGAAATCTAAAGGTGTTAAATCAAACGATCTAGGGTGCCAATTATGATCACCGAAACGAGCGAGTACACGACCTGGAAATGTCTCATGCAGTATTTGAATTGTTTCATGGGCTGTATGGCATGTGGCACCATCTTGTTGCAACCACATATTGTACATGTCAATATCATCCAATTTCGGCATAAAGAACTGTATTTACGACGCCGAATTGTTGTTCCTGGATTTTCAACAACACTCTCACGCACTGTATCGATATTGACACTCGAACGGGTTGTTTTTGGACGACCAGTGTGTTTAGTGTATCCAACTGATCCAGTCTCCCTAAATTTTTCAATTAATCTCTTCACCGTTGATGAAGTCAAAACACTATTCTGACCATATTTTGTATGACATTTTCGAACTGCGGCCGCCAAACTTTCATTATTTTTGAGATAATTTTCAGCAATAAAGACACGTTGTTCTATCGTGTAACGCTCCAGTTTTACTAACCCTAAACTGTCAGCTGTCAAATTGTTTTTTTTTTTTTTTTAGGGTTGCCAGCACTTTACTGCACAAATGGCGGCAAATTCAAATCTTGCGTTAATTCTGGGACACCCTATATAAACCTCCTCCTCCTCCACTTTCCGATTGGACCTGGTGGGTTTGTAGACGCTGTACAGTTACCTCCAGCAGTTGTACGTAAATTGTGAGGTATTTTATACAATATCTCTGATATGACAAATATTTGTAGTTGAAGGGTTGGTTTTGGACTGTACATATTAATAAATGTATACCTCTCTCTGGTCTACCCACAATTTGGTTTATAGTAATAAAAGCGTTTTCGGTGTTCACAACACCATTTTCAAGTATCTCAAAATTCTATTGATAGGATAGGACACATTATTTAAACTTTTCATTTCCTATAAGATACCGACCACTGTAGCCTCCAAAAGCTCTTGTGTCAGTATAAAATAAATTGTTGGCAAGAGAATGGTGCACACTTAGTATAAATAAATATTTGTGTTTATTTAATCCAGGAGTACTACTATACTATTACCGATACAGAAACAATTCAAAGCACTCTTCGGTCATATAATTATTTCATTGCAATGGAACACGCGCAGTTTAGTCCACAGTCCAGTATAAACCACCAATTATACTCATGCTTGATGGAAAATGCCTAAGACTTATGGCTATAAAATATTTACAAAATAATTAGTATAGTATGGTTTAAACAAGGTTAGTGGAAGCATTGCTTGCAAAAATGCTTTTTCTTATTATCAATGGAACGTCCTCTTTTTTTTGGGGGGGGGGTTGAATGATCTTTTTCTGGATACTCGTACTTTGTCGATGTTTTCCCCCTAATCTAAATTCGTCTTAGTGGCTCGATTCATAAACTTTATTTTAAAAAAATAAATAAATAAAAATTATTCATTGCTGCTTCTGTTCTGAATTTGTGCTGTCTACACTTTCTAGTTTGTAGAGAAGCATTTTTTAAAGCATGATGTATTAATTGGATATCTTTCAGATCTTTAATACTTTTTGGATGAGTCATGTTATTAAAAAGTCACGTTAACCTGAACGTATTGTCGTATCGAGCCATCAATCAATCAGCTTTGGGGAGAAATAATCGCATTTCCGTGATTCAACTCAAACTATTGAATGTCAACTCTTCGACATAATTCACTTTGAACGTAGACTGGATGAGTGAAAAACTAATGCTCGGTCAGATTGACCCAATGTTACCACTGGGATAATACGAGCGTATCAGATACGACTGGTGATTTAATATCGGACCAGACTGCTTTCAGTTTCGAAAGGACGGGGTACCTTTCTCGAACATGCTTTCGTGATTTTCACCATCGCCCCCGTTTTGATGGAGGCGGCTCGTGGGAGTTCGGATCAGGTTTTGTAACGGAGCACGAGTCTCTCGGGTTCAGATCCGTCAGAGATTTGCATGCTCGAAATACATATATTAAAAAAGGAATATTCGGAGTTTTGAATTCATCACACAACCTTCTCTATGCAGAGTGTACTCTAGTCCATTCAGTTTTAATACTTGTGTACAAATAGGGCTGAAATAAATAAATACATTTAAAATATAAAGAAGCGAGAAGTAATTGTCATTATAAAGTTGTCGTTTTTTAATTGTTATTTGAAGTGAAGGGAATTACAATCTGTCCTAAAACGGCAATAGATAATTGTGATATATAACTTCTCTCTTTCATGCGGGATACTATAAATATACAATACACATTTATACAATGGCCTGGAATTTCCCGAATTCACCCGCAGAATTTGCACCTCCCGGCTATGGAGGAGGCAAGGCTTGGGGAGATCTTTCACGCTAACTTAATAAATAAAATGTATGTAGAATGATCCATGTAGATATGAAGATCATCAGAATTACTGAAGAGTCCTTACATAACCATTTCTCTTAACATTTATTCCCGCCTGCTTTTCCCGCAATGAGTTATATCTATATATTATATGATATATAGGTTATCCTGGCCCCCTTAAAAACCATTATAATGATCTATAAGCGGGTTGGTTGCCAAAGGAGTTAGGTCATGGGGTTAAGCTTCTGCTCACCCCTTTTCCTCTATGAGCTTAATACCGCCACTGCAATGCGGAACAACCCTTACGCTCGTAATGTTCGTGATTATCGTGCATATGCGCATATTATTGTATATGCAGTCCGGTAGCAATAATCAATCAGTATTTTATGATTGACATTAAGAATAAGGATATACGTTTATCTTAAAAAAGGTGCAGATTAAAAAAAAATCTCTGATTAACTCGGAAATGATCAATATCGTACATTTTCATGGTGATTGTGTAATTAATTATCCAGCTATGACAGTGAGGTCTTTTGTGTGCCTGTATGTTCTATGATAGCCATATAGTCGTAAAAATTATTCAACCAATCTGAAATTCTAATAGGTATTTTCCAATCATTAAATTATCCTCGTTATTTTTTGGTTAAAATTAACAGCGTTCTTAAGTATGGAAAAAAAAAAAGTTGAAAGCTCAGAGAAGCTATAGAAGATTTAATTTTTTTTTTTCCCCCATGGAACACGGTAATGAATAAACGATTTCAAAGATATTATAAAAAATAAAGTTTTGTGAGCATTCAAAAGACATTTTTGATTAGAAATATCTATTAGTTATTGCGCAACTATTTAATAAAGTTTTGAGAAACTCTTGCCGTGTCAGGCGAGTACTTCTTGAAATTGTTTTTTTAAATATTCCAAGCATCTTATTTATTTCTTGACTTGTTTGTTATCCAGGATCATATAAATGATTTTGTTGGGTGATTGGCATGGGTTGATGAAAACCTGTTGTTTCTAATTATTCATTGAAACTTCTTTATTGTGCTAAAATTACAATCTGCCTTATTGGTCAATAAGTAATTATGATAAATGTTCTCATTCATACCATATTTACAATTTTCATTCATACAGTATGAACAGCCCAGAGACCTCCCAAATCCACATGGTTGTCACCTCCCTCGCATGCGAAAGAGTAAGCGGAGTCTTGAGAAGTCCCCCATGCTCCTCCGTCAGCCCCGTCACTTGATAAGATCCAGTGGAGGCTGACGAAGAGCCACATACGCTCATGATATGATTGGAGAATCTGGCCATTGCCATTCTAATTATTACCAATCTTGTTTAAACACCTGCATTCTGTTTACATTTTATCCTTATTTGTCTTATTTTGTACCAAACTTTTGTAACTAATTATTATCAATAATGTTTAACACCATTATTATTTTCTTGTTATCTGGATTTCCCGACAAAATCTTCTAATCACTTAATTATTTTATGCAAATGGAAAAATATACAATTTAACTGTCTTTAGGAAGAACTTTTTTTTTTTACAATTTTATAAAGATTTACATTTTTTTGTATTATTTATTGTATTATAAATGTATCAGGTAAGAGGACCTAGGTGAAAGGGGAGTGGTGGGAGGGGGGGGGGGCACAGTGCACCAGATGTAACGATCGGTTTGCCCCCGCGTCCTTGTTCATCCTAGTGCTCCATTGATTTTACCCCCGGCGAAAATTGTTGAATGTTTTATCAATGTCGTATGACCTAGTTCTGACGTTCTATGTTGATATTTGTACGATCCCTCTTGTCAACAATTCTTCTAGGTCCCTAAATAATTTAGAAAATGTTACATTGGCAATAATGTAACTGGTGTTAACAATTTATTGTAAATCTAATTTAAAAAAAAATGTATAAAACCTTGTAGAGATGGGTACTCTAAATGATAGTGGCCGATTGGAGACTTTAAAATTTGGAACGGTATGGATTTTGTCGGATGTATTTGGCAACGATCAGCAGATTTGGTGGGAGTTTGAATAGGCTTATGCCAAAAGATTTTCCTTTAAAAAAGTTGTTGCCGTCATGTTTATTGCTACTAACATTAAGCACAAATAAAAGCTATTATTATTATTTATGAGTATGTTCGGCAATCGGCTTAGACCGTAAGTATCCATGAAATTTATAATTTGACAAACTGTCGACATACCGTGTCTGCTTCTGATGTGAGAAGAAGGTTCGTGTCAGCCCTCCAAAATGTCTTAAACAGTCGACAACAACCTCCTTCTCGCAATAGGACCTGAAGCAGTCGTACACAGTATGCTGAAACGTTGCATACCAATAAACTTTTGCACATGCCATGTATGTCTGCATCAGGTCCATTAGATACCGAGAAAAGCTAAATCTTAAACATGATAGGTAATAATTAGTAACAAACGTTATGTGGAAAATAATACAAAGTGATGTAGATATAAACGCAGCGTGGGGTTCGACTTATAAGGATACAGCGTAAACAGAATCTGATAGTTTGTTACAAAATATTTATACAAAACACAGTTATTAGCATATTCTGTAGTTAGTATATTAGTAATGTCAAGGGTCAAGATAAGATGGAAAAGATCAATATTGGGGCATTTCCGCTCCACATCACAAACTCGAACCCGTGTAAAGAAGTCAAATGTAGATATTGACTTAACCAATATATTGACCAAGCTTATTTTATTTCAGGTGTAAGGTGCTCCCATTGCCCTCAATATAGAACCGTGTTAATCTAACCGTGTCATCGCTAAATGATCGGAACCACTCGAGAAATTTACGATATTCTTTTATGAGCGCAGGTTTGCAAGTGCTGTATGCCCCTCATACGGTGCGTTCTGTCACATCGTATAACCTATTTATTGAGTCGGAAGGGAGACTGTACTTCCATTCAGGTTGGACACTTCTAAATACAGATAGATTATTACATAATAAAACATTCTGGTAGCAAGGCCCCTAAGAATAATAATATAAGAAACAAATAAAGAAAAGTAAAATCTAGCAAATAGACAGGAAATATCTCATGGCAAACTAAAATTAAGTGTAAATCACAAAAAAAAAAAACTCAAGAAATTAATAAATAGCAGATAACGTACCTGATAAATAAACAACAATGAAATGAAAAACAAAATTATTCTTGAACTTTGTCCTCTGATATCAAAAAATAGGTACAAAAAAATTATAAGACTACTATATATGTATGGCATCATCTCATAAATAATAATAGGACGATGCACACGGATGGAGACTTCGATAAACCAACACCATAGGTAATATTGAAACATAATAAATGATTAGAAGTGAATGACATTCGCTGTAGTTACACTTCTAATTAGGAACATAAAGAAAATTGAATAATTATTACTTGGGGAAAAGGTCGTGAAAGGTTGCTTGCATTAAAATATGACAATCTCGTATAAAATCAAAGAAATAATGATAATGACGAGTTATCGGATTGGAGGGAGATAAAGATATATATATATATATATATGGTAAAATCTAGATTTAAGGATTTGGAGAGTTAGCCAATGACGAACATCAGTGGGAGTTTACCTCAAGTATGGACAAAACATTAAACGTGAAAAAGCTTGGGTGGTTTCAATAACTTTTAAGATTTCTAAGAAATCTTTTTTAAGATTAAAAGCTAAAGAAAAGTTTGAAGATCTGTTTTTCTTGTGGATACATAATTGCACTTTTTGGCCGAGGGTACACGCCAAATTTTCTCCAATAATTTGTTTAGGGGTTTTCGTTATTTTTTCACGAGCTCCTTGATTGCCTGGACCATATTTTTACTATTTTTCCTTTATCGCTCATAGCATTCCCTCGCTCATCTCTTATGATCTCTGATCTTAGTGTAAAGCCGTTCCAGAAATATTTAACAATCATTTGAATTTTGCTCGGTAATGGCCTTCTTGCGTTCCTTCTCTTTGTCTCTTTTTTTCCTCGAAGCAGGTAATTTAATAACATAATAGTTAAATTAAATTTCATAACATCTGCGAAAAACCAATTTCGGTAGTCAGGTGTGCCTTCTATTTTACGCCTCTCTTGTATACAAGTACATCATTTATTTAATGAAGACGAGCTGATTAAATTTATTTAAGTATTTTCACACAAATTACGTTACAACTGTTGCCTGCTAAAGTAAATTTACTTTTAATTGGAAAATGTAATGGGTTAAGCACGGTGGAGGGGGGTGGGTCGGCGGAGTGGGAGGCAGGGCGATTGACGAGGGCGGCAGGGCCGACTGTATTGATTGCCAACGGAGCGACTGCGGCTGCTCTGCCACTGGGTCATGCGGTAGGCTGGAGGCCCCGGGGGGTGGGGACCATCTCGACGGGCCCGTATCCGACGACTTTACTGCCAAGGGGGTGGAGGATAAAATATTGCGGGGGTGGTGAATGGGGCGGTGGGCCAGGGAACGCCCTAATGCGACGCGCGCAACTCCCTACCGACCGGTCTCCAGCCTCTTAAACCTGGGACCATCAGAAATAGGTCTCGGTGCCTTGCCCCCTGTAATCCGGTTTACTGAACATTTATTGGCCGGAGTTGTTTTGTATGGGTGACATTTCATATTCCCTTCAAGAAAAAACCAAACCATTAACGGGTTTCCAAAATAAAAAAAAAGAAAACGGAATGATGCTGAATGAACGTGTTGCTAACGCGACTTGGTAGGAACAACATTATTTTCTTTTGTCAAGGGATAGAAAAGTTCTTGCATGGTTGGATCATTATCGTTAGAAATTCAACGCACTTAATAATTAATATGCCACAGTTCAGGGAATCCTTCAGTATTAGACTTTCCGTGGATAGGACTTTCCTTAAACTTATATTTATTTCATTCACACGAAGGTTTATCAAGGCGAAATCGATGAAGTCCCTCTAACACAATGGCTACTTTGGACTTATGGAAATTTATCCAAGTAACGATTTGTTCAAAACTTTCAATAAACAAACCCTCCCCTTGGTAGACGTTTATGGTCTTGTTTGCTCTTCGGATTGTCATCTGGCCTACAGGGCAACGGAAAATCGAAATAAATTATCTCATTCGTACTGAATTTACAATGTGCCTTCATACGATGTAGCTAAGAGATCGCCTAAATTCCTTGCAGTATTGTCACCTTCCCGGTTATCAAGAAGGATATCCCCCCGCTAATCCTGTAGCCACATCACTGCTACGTAGTGGGAAAGGAGAGAGCAAGAGCCGCAGACGCTCCGGACAGGAGGGTAGAAAAGTGACCAGTGCTTGAACACCCCCAATTGCAATGTTAACATATCTCGAGTCAGCTTCCGCCTAAGATACAATCCACTACAATTTCAGAAGAGGCTGTAGGGCTGGGTATGGATTATGCTTGAAAGTGCTTTAGCAAGGTAATTTAGGCGATTGAATTATTTTTAATGGGATTTTAAGCTCATTATGGAGCGTTTTATTAATAGGCCCTTTCACTTATGTTTGTTAGGAATTTAGATTGAAAGGATTGAATGCAGCTGACGTGTATGGGTTTGCTGTCCCCCCGCAGTTCAAGTCCGTAATAGTTTAGTGTGGATTTTGTAAATAACAGTTTTGTTTTCTATGTGAGGTGAGATTTACTGTTGAGTAGTCTATACAGTCGTCCAAACTATCTGTTGAGTTTGTGTCTTTTAAGACTCGAATGTGGGAGATATAGAGGAGAAGCCTTATAGAGGACTTGCGTCGCAGTGTGAAGTCAATGCACTCGCATTTTCCTTCGTTGATTTCTGTCCTTCATGGAGTCTATGGATATGACGAAAGGACGGATATATAATTAGCAAAGTTAGCAAGACATGAGTCAGAGGTAGTTGTGATGCCACAGGTAAACAGGGTATAGAGAAAAGTGCCCACAATGCTACCTTGAGGAATGTTCTGAAGAAGCCCTGTTTCTCAATTGTTCTTGGAAGACGTGGGATCTTTGTCAGGAGCGCAGTCCTCCGTTCCTCTTGCGCGCATCTAGATGTCTATAAATTGATGTTGATCAGTTGCGTAACATTTTATGCTCTGTTCTGACTAACCATAACCATACCTTTACGTTTTAATTAGTCCATTTTCTTTAGAGCACAATACTTGACCGTTTTTGTGTGTGATGGTTGCTCAATCGTCTTCATGGCGAGAGTGGGTATTTTGTCCGGAATGAGCTTAGGTTGATGAAAAAAGGTTTTTATCACATTTATTAATTAATAAGGTTTCTGCTTGCTATGTATATGCTGCTGTGCTATGAGATATGTATGTCTGTATCAGGTCCATAAATAAGTATGAAAAATTATCTATGGGCAGTTCTCCATTATCTAAACGGCACAAACGAAGGATTTATACTTTTGTTCCATACCTACTTACTTGGTCCCTTATAAAATATTTTGTGTATTTTTAGACACATTAACCTTTATTATTCAACAAATGTCACGATACGATCTTACATCTGCTTTAGCTTCAGCTTAATATATTATTAAAATGTACAAATATACAAATTAATATAGTAACGTTTTTATATAGGTTTAAAAGTTTAAATATGTGAACGCAGAAAAGTTTTAATTTTTTCTTATAGCAATAAACGTCACATATGGCTTCCTTTGTTGTCAAATAGTTATTTACATTAAGTTTTCCTCGTAGGAAACCGTGCGTGAAACCTTCGCCATTTCAATTGCACAACTGCTGAAGCCATATATGTATCTTAGCAACGCCCTTACTTCGCATGTAATCCTTTTTTCCGCAAATCTTGTTAGGTTATTGACTATTTTAAATACAAAACTTTCAGTCGCTTTTCTTGAATTATTCACACCAAACAAGTTCCGAGCTGCAAAGAAATTGTTGAAAATCCAATTCAATTTGAGTTATCAGTTGGTTGTTGGCTGTCTTTATTGTTTGTGCGTTGTTGAAAATGTTAGATTCTGTGATTCACTTTATTTTTTTTCTTCGTTTTCTTGTAACAGAACACTGGTAGAATAAAACACACTTGGCTAAGGTTCAGTGCTTGTATAATTGTTAGCCGGTCATGTAACTCTTCCCCTACCAACGCCCGTCGTGCCTTCACGTAATTGGAACCCTCTCGTTGTGATAGCAATGGATAACACGTATTTTGTATTTACTAGAACGCCAACCGACTTGCAATTTAACTAGCCTGCATTCGAATCAATTTTGTTGCGGGCGCGTGGTCACGCCTGCGCACGCGCGTGACCACTGGCATCTACCGGCTGAGCTAGGTGTATGACATTGTTCTTTTTTTACGGTTGAAGGGACATGAGACTGAAAATTCGAGTTAGTCGCCGCAATGGCGGTGATATACCCGAATCTTTAAATACAGACACGCGCATTGACGTACTCAACGATGACTGCTAGTGATCGATACCTGTGATGTATGTTGGTGTATTAATACCCATGATATTGTGAAACACTTAATTAGGGAATATGTTTACTGTGAATTGTCATATTTATGTTCTAGAGCAGGCATGTTAGTGTTTTTAGCAAGTAATTGTTTCATGTATATTTTTTTTCTGTACTTTTTACTCATTTATGTAATTAATGATTTAAACAGGTATTTAAGCTGTTTATTTTAAATCTTTAATAGAAAAAAACTAATTGGATTGCTAATTGGGATGGAAGAATTCATTCGTACCGATGCACAATCAGCCAAACTTTTCTCTCTTAACAAAGAAAAACTGTTACAAGGAAAAATGACAAGCAATGAAAATCCTTAGTTACATGACGCTTCTGTTTAAAAAATTTGGTTGTAAATTAATTCATGAATTAAATGTAGTTGTAGATAAATATTATTCTTTTTGAATTATCATAATAAATATAAGTTTAAATAGCCATAAAAATTATAATTAATTAAAAATAAGTTTGAGCAGTGAACTATAAGTGAGCAAGTCCTGCTACTCTCTAATGTGCATTTCCTGCTGTGCTGATAGTTGTAGATTAATCCGCAGGAAATTCCTTATTAAACGTTGTTGAGTCGTTATGAGGTGTGGCGTACTAGCTGGTGGCTCATTCATTTATATTATTTTTGCAATGTTCGATCAATTTTAGTTTGAATGGATCGATCCCTTGGGGTTTCTGCTAACCGGATAATTGATTCGTGTCTGGTTGGAAAGGCCCTTAGGATTCTTGTTGAAGCGTCAAGTAATGATAACATTTTCCGCTTGCACTTTTCTCAAGGATAGACGGGATTTGGAGATATAACGGAAACAGCAGTGTCGAGAAGTTAATCAGTCGGGCCTGGTGAATTATCGAAATATTTCTTTGGTCACAAATTATTATTGGCGTGAATTATACGTTATAAACAGCTAAATAACAATGTATATATTAGAGATTAACAAGGACGACGACCTTGCATCATGCTGTAAGCTGCCATTATGTCGTACTTGTTTGTCTGGGTATAATTCACAAATTACTCATTTGAAAATTTACATCACAATCATTGCACACATAAAAGATATAATAATTAAGTATTTTTTTTTTTAATTGATCAGGAGATGTTATTTCAAAAATCACAACTCAAAGAGCCAATGGAAAGTCATGAACTCGCCTCCTGTTTTAGTGCCTTTTCGTTCCCACCGCCATACGAACAGTCAAAATACATTTGTACATACAATAATTAATTATAAACTTTGAATAAACAATCCATAATTGCTTATCTGTAAAAAAAAAAGTAGAATGCCCATTTCACTAGAATGATAAATTAAAAACATATATACTACGGATTAAGGGTTGTTAGTTTAATATGCTATCGTATACTATATAACTACTAATTAAAATGAATACTACCCTTTCAATATGATCTTAATTTTTTAAGTTTGGAAAAGAATAAAAGGAATATTTTCTTTTGATATTATGAGGGCACGAGATATTGTATCACACATTTCTTGATTCTTCAAAGTTCACAGCTGCTAAAATTTACAATTCACATTTAGTTATTATTAAGTTTAAAGAAAAAAAGCGGTGAAACTTGGATCAAATTTATATTGGATTTTTAGCCTGTTCTTACAGAATTATAATAATTAAACGCATAAATTGTAACTGTTACTTTTTGCAATGGTTCCTTGGCACAGAGAACTGAAATGAACGCCATGAGCAGTGCTATTTATTTGTATAAAATTGTATTATATATGTGTTTTAGCTGAAATATTATTTAAAAAAAAAAAAAAAAAAATAATTTATATAAGAAAAGTTGGTTCACCTCCATACGTACTTCAATTTAGCATATATTCTTCAGAAATTATCATTCAAAATCCTGCGCCCTCTGAAAAAAAAATATGCAACCTACCTCACGTGGGAGAATCAAGGAAAAAGTTCACTATCAGAAACGAAAAATTTTGTTCAAAATTTGATTTTTTTTTTATAATTTTGTTTTAGGCATAGCTAACTTATCCTTATGCCATGATAATTTAATAGCTAAGTACTCACAATTTAGCCTTAAAATTTAATTAAGGTTATTTGTTCCTTCTCTAAGATACTTGAAGGTACTGGTCCCGTAGATCATACGTTATGTGGTACCTGATGATTTAACTTTGCCGAAATTGTAGGCGGTAGCCTTCAGACTTCTTGCTTATGTAACGATGAAAGTAGAAACTCGACCCGGCTCGAACCACTGTCAAGGAAGAAGTGTGAGTAGGGCCGGGCTGATAGACGACAAATCAGAACCAATTGTCTCCATTGTTTGACGTCCGCAAAAAGGGTCTTTCTTCAACAGTACGAACAGTCAATGAAGTTATACCATTCTACCTGGCACACATCAAAAAATAAAAAAAACCCTGTAAGTTTTCGCAAAATAAACCAGAAGGTAAGTGAGAAGGTTGCACATGATGGAAAGAACGCAGTGAGGAGTGGTGTTATAAGGCGTGCTAATGGTTTAATTATAGGTTAATTGAATTCTTGGCACCCGACACTTTGGCACTGATGGCGTCCTCAAACAATTTTGAGTGACACTCAAAACTGATATTTTCAATGCAGAGGCGATTATTCATGTCGAAAGTCAACGTGGACGTTAAAAAGTACATTTTATTGCAGTGAGTTTGTGCTAATGTATCTTTATGAATGTCCAAGCGTGCATAGATCTGCCTCCACACATTTCTTCGAGGTCTGTCTTCGAGAGACAGACACTGGGATACTGTTTTTTTTAACGATTCTCCTAAATTTAAATTCTAAACTTGTTAAAAAACATTTTCACCAAGAAAATGTGCTTGAAAAACGAATAAAGCGGTATAAAGCAAAGCCAATGATTAAAGCTTAATATTTTTACTAAAAACGTATGTTCTCATTATTTAGTTGAAACATAAGGGAGTTTTGACTTGGCCTGGTACCAGTTCCCTGAGGAATTGTGCGATGATTGTAATTGACGCCAAGATCTCCATTTTCCTTATAATTCCATCATAAATATCCTGAAACTTACCCGATTTCCACGAAAACTCGTGTAAAGAAGGTTTTATGAGGCTGGCGGGGAAAACTCTTTGTCACGTCCCTCTAGTTGTGATTATCGACGATATGCTAAGCCCTTCAATCCCTAATTAATTACTATCCAATTCTTAATACTGACTAGAACCATTATAAGCTGAGGTACAACGTAGTTTAACTAAATATTTGGGCCAAGCGCATGTAATTTGTATTCATTAACGAGATTTTGGCCGGGTTTCTCGATCAAGTTTCATTCAAGCAACTTCTTAATTCTACTATTGCTAGTTCTGCTTAAAATACATGACAATTTATTTATCAATTGCACTGAAACTAATAAAACCTGTGAAAATACGGCTTAGCTTCAACGAGAAGTGGACCAAAAAGGTGCAATTGAGATTTTAAAATTTTTAAACAAACGACTATAAAAATAATTGTTAGAATTCAGTCATGGCTGCCGCATAAATATGGGTCCTTGGTTAATTGTGTTGAGCAGTGAGAATTTCCCATTGATAATTACTTCATGACCGTCATAATCTGTAGGATAATTTTCATGTGACTATTACCAGCAGTACCGTATGTTTCCGAAACAAAAAATATGACTCTAATTTAAATGAAGTCATAAAAATCTGTCGCAAGGCGTAATTGTGTACTAATTTTTCGTCCAAGTATAGTTGACAGATAACTATTTCGAAATGGACAAAACTTTAGAACATTTTTAGTTATTTTCTGTAACACCAAAGTCATGTAAATGTATAAAATACCTAGAAACAAATACATATATATTTGGTTAGGATTAAAATATCAGTGGACTCTCACCACTGCACCGTGACAATTACACCTCTACCGAAGTCTCCCACACTCCTTAATTACTTCACCCAACCTTCAAATAGGTCCTCCTGGTAAAAGGATCCATTCACGCCAAATAAATTTTCCCTTATTTTAAATTTTCAAAGTTTGAGAGGTGAGAAAAAAAAAACATAATTGATTTGTTGTAAAAAATAATGTTTAGCTTTCTTAGTCTTAAATCAAATTGAGATTTAAGGAAAGAATTTGACCTTTATTTCGAGTATTTCTGTTGTATGTGTTATTTTCTATACATATTTGTAGATGTGCGCGCTTCGCTGTATGGCAGACCACAGGGCTGTGACATTTGAGCGGTATATTGATCCGCCTGCAATAGTCAGGGCCTATTTCCCTTGAGTAATTGGTTCGGGGAGCAGGCTTTGTTGCTGCTGCTTGCTATGTCTATTGGTCAACAACTTGTTTACTAAATGGCAATATACGCGTTTGACCAATCTTACAGCGAGGTGGTTTCCAATCTGTATTGGCGAGGTGGAAAGGAACAGGTACAAATCGTCTCCCTACCTTTGGTCAAGAAACGATTCAAGTATAATTCATCCACGTTGATATGAGACCGAGAGTTCATCTTTGTACATCAGCTGGCTGATCTTGCTACTACCCTCTCTTTAAACATTTAACTTATCAGTGTACTATGTTACACTGTACGAGTGGGCGCGTATGTTTTCGGGGCCGATAGTGTGTGAATGAGTGGGTGATTACCTGCATGCACCAGGTGTACAACCCGATCATCATGCATGTGTTCTGAGACAACTTTCCCGGTCTGTAGTAGTCGTGGTCATACAGGACATCATTATCCAGTACTAAACCTTTGGCCTACCACGGATTGTGAGTTTCTTACGGCCTAAAGAGAGGGCACTCCTCTGTTGGAAAACCAATCTCAAATTGCTGATTTGGTCCTGGTCAAAGTAGTGTTGCGAGAATTATAGTTTAAAAACATCAGTCCCAGCTCAGTCAGGAGCTATTTAAGATGTAAAGTTCTGATTTCCCCCAATTGCAACGTTAAAGACAACGCCAAAATGATTTCTACATTACAAAATATTATGTTTTGAGAGCTCGCAATTGATCTATTTCACGTTTTTCTAACGTAAATATTTTAGTTCTTTACTTGGCCCAGAGGAATTGAAGGCCGAGAGAGTGGCAAACCCTCCGGTATTCTTTGCACCAAACCCTTCTATCCAGATTCTTCGGCAAGATAGCCAAAGATCTCCGTTCAATATCAGTAACCGTACTCTGTTCTCGACATCCCATTCGTTCAAGAACTAGCCACCTCCTGCTACCAGAACTTCCGTTCCCGTCTCCCTGGCCATCATAATCCGCTTGTAAATGCCCTGCCACATACTCCTTTCTCATTCCCGGCTACCCAGAATGACGAAGGCGAAGGTGGCCTTGCGGCCTCCTCCATATCAACTAGCATTTTGTTTCTTTTGAAATTAGTGTGATAAAGTATCCGAAGTGGTTTTGGCTAATGAGCCTTTCTCCCCTATAGAAACAAGACGTCAAACTGGACTCATAAGCACTGCTCAAAATACTTTGTGTATTGATCGCATGTAAATATTTTAGATATTATTTACAATTTCGTTTCATTTGTTGAAAAGGCGATACTCAGTGACCAACCGAGATGGTTTAACAAATGGAATGAAGCATTTTTGGTAAAAAAAACAGAATAGTTACAGAAGCTGGACGGATCCTGTGTCCCTCGATATTTTTACTCACTTGGTCAATTATTTCGTTTTTTCGTCCACGATTTGGTGGACAGATGAATCTAATACAATTTGAGCCAAGGTTTAAAAAGTGCCTAGGTCATTCCCTAGTGGTTTTAGTGCACATTGTCGTGTACGAGGTGTCCTCGTTAGCTGATTGTCTCGGATGGAGAAAGCTATTGGAACGTCACAAACGCCTCCAGTCGAAACAGTCCGGTCATATTTCACACACCGATAAGGGCAAGATGGGGGGGGGGTGGAAAGGGAAAAAAATAATGAGCCCTTGTGATTTATAGGCCTGAAATAATTCGTGGATAACACGCTCTTTTAGATAACGCGAAGTAAGAAGCATGCGCTGTCACAAACTATCGATTGCTTTCCGTCGAAAAATACACGTGTCAAATATTTCGGACGTCTCCAATGAACCTATCCGAGGTATTATTTGGGTATTGTCTTGTTCGTTGGAACCTGAAAACATACTTTTTAACTCTAAGTCTTTAGTGTTTCAGGTCTTATGAATTCCCTGCTCAGTGCCATGAAATTTCACTTGACGTCATGAAAAATATGTTAAATCCCTGCTAAGCATATCCAACTGTCTTTAATTAATTAAATAATTCGACGCAATTTGAACACGTGTCAATATTTTGGACGTCACTTGACTTTGGTCATTTGGTAATATCATTTGGGTATTGTCTTGTTTTTAGAATTTGGTTGGTTTTTTTTTTTCAAATCTACAAACCTTATTTTCGCCCCCTACGTATTTTGTCTCTACGAATCCCCTGTTCAAAGGCAGGAAAATTCATGAAAAATATTTAATATACTATATTAGTTAAATAGTTCGATTAAATCAATTTTAAACTCGCTGTTGTTAAACCATAATCAAGTTTTCACATATATCAAAATGATCGTATATATGCGGATATCAATAACGTTCATAGCAATTTTATTGAATCAGTTTCACATTGAAGGGACCACCCTTCTAATTACTTCACATACTTGATCTTCTAAATGTGCTTAAAATAAAACTAACCCAATTAAAAACAATGCAGGTTCATTAATCAACTAATTAGCTATCAACAATAAAAAATGTGACATTTTGAGTGGACTATCAAATTGAAGATCTTGATGTACTGACTAATATGTAATTTGTCTTTATAATTTTAGTTTTTAGAAATTAGTCATAATATTTTTTTTTTTTTTTTACTCAGCTACGGCTCAGAAGATTCCCACACCGCCGGTTTATAAAAAGTTATACCTGACGCTTCTGTTGAGGGCGGGAAAACGGTTTGTTCAAGCTTAATACTGATCTTTTCGAACACACCAAACCTTTTCCTATTTTGAATGTTGTTAAATTGGCTCTGAAAAAAAAAATTTTTTACATTTTTTTAAGGCTTAAACTAAGTGCACGAGGCTATCTGTCAAATATTATCATGTGTGCAAAACGAAGTAAGATAGTAATTGTATATATTTATTTATAAATACAACTAAAAATGTTATATAGGAACTAAATTCAAAATATAGATGAAATAAAATTAAAATTATTATTAATAGATATTAGCCAAAGGGAAAGTGGCAAAGCTTCAACCCTGAGACGTCCCCAAAAAGTGGTCTACTAGCTGAGCTGATTGTAATTTTGTTCATTTTAAAGTTGAAATCTTAAATGCGATCCCATGAAATCGTTTAAAATATTAATGTAGTGGATTCGGCAAAACAAACAATCGTTCCTAAGCACATCCCAGCGTTTACTTGAAATTGTCTCTTTCATGGAGATGGTGGTATGTAGCTGTTTAAAAATATATTTGTATGCGTGGTTATGAAAGAAAATTTGTTCTTCTATTGTTTTCTAGTAAAAGCTTGATCATTTAGAATAGCAGGTTCCCTCCTTTCTGAAAGTAACTGCGTGTATCATATTCTGGTCATGGTGGAAGACTAACAATGGGATGTCGTATGTTTTGATGGTGAGGGTCTGTAAATATAGCGTGTATTTGTTGAAAGTCTCCAGACAGGCTTCCGATAAATGCACCCGAAGAGTACTTTAGAATTTGAGTAATTAAATTTAGTATTCTTGGCTGTCTGATAGCGATACCTTTTCGCCTGTATCTTCTACTATAACACAAGAATGATCCAATTGGTCTGAAATTGTTAAGATATAATCCACAACTACTCTAAATGTCATTCAGTAGTGAAATATGAAGTAATATTTCCTAAGGCCTATAGCTATTTAATGTGGAGGTTCTCATCTCTATGGTTAAGTACTCATCGGATAAGTTAACTCAAAAATATTTTTGAGTATTATTATAAAATGGGATAAAAAATAGAAATTACTTTAGTAACACTTAGATTATGACGGTGGGCCTGAAGAAACAGTTTGTAAAGAGGTTTTTCAGGTGATTATTCAACGTCATCATCAGATTTTTTACAGGGTGGTTTGAGCACAACTCGTCTATCCATATTTGAGAAACCTACCTCTTCATGTCGGATGATAACGGCGATGACGTGGTAGGCCTAGGTGCTGGGTCGGTCGAGTATTGACCGGGAGCCCAGGATACTGGGGGAGGAAGTGAGGGCATTCACCCCTGCCAGAACCACCCCTGGCTCAGCTGGTTACTGTAGCACAAAGGGAGGGTAGCACGAACATCTGACGATTGTTTTCGCAGCATTGCGTACAATATCTACGCAATTGCGCGATCCGGGTTGACTTAAAAAACAAAATACTCACCAGGTAGGAGAGTTTGATGATCCCCTTAAGGGTTGTTAGGTTTCCATCAAATTCAAAACATTTCGTAGAAATTGAAGGTTTTGCAGTCATACATTGTACGTCAAAACCTTTTCCATTAATAAATTTGACTAAGACTTAACCTAAGCCGATCTTCTACTCATTTATTTACTCACGGCTAACGACTCACCGCAGCCAGTAAGGAATCAGTAGGTTAGCTGACATTACCATGGCTCAAAGAGCAGATTCATGAGAACTAAATTGTATTTAAAATTCAAAACTGGAAGACTACTAAGTAACCTTTAAGGAAATGTGCTCTGGTGATGTTTTTCCGAGGTTTCTTGTGCGTAGCTAAAGAAAATGATTTGGGAAACTCTGAGTGGCTGTAAGGAGTTTTAAAGAGTATAAGGAACATACAAATTAAAGAAACACTCCGAAGATACTTAAGGGCTCCGGGTTTCTTAAAAATGTATAAATTACTGATAAACTACACAGAATTATAAAAAAACTACACATTATCTTTTATCAAAAAGTACTTTAGTCTATTTGTTAAACTATCTCAGTCACTAAAAATAGCCTTTTGAATCGTGCTGAGACGCCATTGAATATATGATGATTCTAATATTGGATCCGAAATAAAAAAAAAAGTAGAAATATCTTTCAATTGTTTCTGCTTTAACGGGTTAAATGTATCCTGAACAAAGTTTAAATACTAAATTACCACCTGGGACTTGAGAAAGGAAAATTTAGCGAAAAGTGACAGTATTTGTTCATATTTGTTTTTTTTTAAATCCAGATGGACAAACCGATAGGCGGAAGTGGCTCTCCCTCTCTGTTCAGCAATGGTAGGAGTTATAAATAAATAAGTTCTAAAAAAAAAAAAGAGAAAAAAAACTTGTATCGAGTGGACAGTAGGTGTTAGGGATGAACCCTGGCACGTGGCACAGCCACTTACCCCCTCCCCCTCTCCAACACTTGGAGGGGCCGATATTGCTAGCGTAGACTTCCGGCCTATTCTTTATCATTTATGTCTGAGCATAGTTCGTACTGCCTCGTACTATTCCTATAAAGAAATATAAATTCAATTTCAGCTTATCTGCATTAGTCAGGAAA
>OV884009.1:31063529-31150167 GCA_930367205.1 Acanthosoma haemorrhoidale | reverse complement strand
GTAAAATTCCATAGTAACCTATCCAACCACCCTAATCCCCTTCAGTGAATGAAAAATAGTAAATATGGTATGAATGAGATCATTTATCACAATTACTTATTGCCAAATAAGGCAGATTGTAATTTTATCATAATAAAGCTGTTTTAATAATAATAGAGTTAAATAGTCGACACCAACCTCCTTCGACTTACTATTCCTTCAAGTGTGGAATTTTCCTTAATTCCTCCTGGTTAGTTTCGACTTCCAGTACTTGAATCATAGCTTCGAATCTCCTCATTTCCTTCTCAACAAAGCACTTGCTTTCACTAGATCTTTAATCCTTCTTGACGGCGTGTGTCAAGAACATGGTATCGGAAAATGTACCGAATCAGCTGTGCTTTCTTTCTTCCTGGAGATCCCGAAATACAAAATTTCTCAGATGGAAATCTAGATATATGTAAGGTATATTTACTAAAAGAAAATTATTGCGGCTAAACAACCATTTGCTTACAGAAACTTCTGGCCTTGATCCATTTTAATACCTATTACTTTCCTCTCTTGGAATAAATTAGCTTGGGCAATACAATGGCAATAGCGATTCTATAGCATCGTCAATAAATCAAAATGTTTATGATGCTCCTTGTATATAAATATGAGAAATACCTACTTACATAACGTACGGAGTATATAAATACGATTACAGTTACATTCATAAAGTACATACATAGAGGGAAGCAACTTTCTGGACGCTTTTCCCCCTTGATCCGGAAGTTTTGAGGGATTCTTTGGAGGCAAATGCGACCATTGCCCGGAAATTCTGGCATGAATGTAGAGTTTCTCAGGGAACCAGAAACCCGACTTTTTCAAGACTTGCCGTTGAATTTATTAAATTATTCCTTTTTCAGTCCTATCGCTTCAAGTTTTGAGCGTCAGCAGCTTCATAAAAGTTTCGTGACAGCGCGAGAATGACATATTTTCATTTCCTGTGTTGGCCTACCTGTTTAATTTAACTTCGAAATTGGATATCACATGGAACAATGTTCAATTGTTCTCGAATGTTGAGCGTTATCATTAAATTGTCTGTATAAAAGTTTACATTTATTTATAAAAAAAACATATTATAAAGTTATTTTTTGTACATGTAGAAACGGAAAAATCTGATAATATTTCGGAATGAGCTTTTTTCCATTTTCTATAAATTATTTTTGCTTGATTTATTTTTCGGATAATCAGACTTTTTTTTTTTATAAAATAGTTCTGTACAATTGTCTTCAATTCCCATGAACTGCATTAATAAAATTCAATACTGTTATCTGTTATGCATACTAATATGAAGCGGCGTTATTATTAATTAATGGTACAAGATAAAAACATAAAATACAATAGATCCTGCTTTCTCTAGAGGTACCAGTAATTGCAATGCCACCAGCAGTTGCTTCAACGACCTTGAGGTTTCCTGCAAGTTGCATCACATTTCATCTTGGCTTTGTAGTTTCGACATTTTCCAAAGGCGATAAATCGCCCGTTGACACTTTTTTTTCCTTCTCAATGACTTGTTACTGCCACTTAATGACTCTTTTTAGAGTCAGCGTCCAGCAAGCTAGTTTTTCTTCGTAATATTCCTACGCTTAATACTTACACGTGTACAAGCATGAAGAAGAATTTTTCGAGTGTTTCATCATCGCCTTATTATACAAAGAGATCTGTCTAAAGTGTCTTATGCATTTAAGTCTCAATAAAAGGTGCAATGGTTAAACGGCAATCGAAAATACAGCAACTCAAAACAGTTACTGACGACTTTGTTGTAGTATTGTACTTTTATCACTAGGATCTGCTAGCCCATTTTTTATAGATATTTTAGTAATACACATAACTAAAATAGGTTCAAATATTTGAGTTTTCAACAGCAACGATAAGGCCGTCCTGCCGTAAGGATACGAGACTTGGAAAAGTACTTGACTTACGAAATCTTCAGACCTTTGTGAACCTTTGTTACTGAAGAACATTTTTGAGAATACTATGAACTGACTACTCACAAATTGAGAGGCTGGAGACTCCTTAAGGGTGGAAATGAAAGGGGTTGGTTGATGATACTCCGAGGATGCTTCAAAAAGACATTGTGAGAAAGAGAGAACCTGGAAAGGGAAAAGGAGATCGTGTCCCTCTCTGGAAGAGGTCACCCGAGGAACATCTGAGATCTCGGGAATGAGAACTCATTGTGATAGCGATGATCGGCGGAACTTAAGTAGGGATGTAAGGGACTAAAAACAATATAATCCTCCACTCGAAAATCGGGATATAATGGGATAAACCAAAAATCAGAGTGTTTTATTAAATTATTTAAAAAATAATGTTCGTTTACAAATCAACCATATTTTATAGCTGGCATATAGCATCTTTTCTCAGGCAATGAAGTTTCTGTTTTTAAAAGAATAAATGAGTTGAATTGTGAAATTAGGCGGTCCAGAAAGTTGACTCTGCGCCTCCGTGTTCCCACCCGGGGCGTTTTCGGGCAAAGTTGTGTGGGCGGATCCGCCGCAAATTACTCCAAAACTAGGGGTAAGTACCCCGATAATTTGTTAGGGGTTGTATTTCTGATAATCTGATTTAGTATGCACTTATGGCGGTGATCTAGTGGCATCACGGTTGGAATGGTTGCTTGGTTCGCTGCTGATCCGTAGGCAAACACGGTTAACAAGGGCTTGAACATAGAGTTAGGGCTGAGCCCATGAATCAACCCCAATATCTCTGTATTTAACCCTCGACCCCTCCCGCACCCTCTGCACCCCTAATCCACTAAGTCGAGGACTCTCTGCTGTTCCAGCGGTTGTTCGGCTCCGTTTGTTGAACAAAGTTTGCTCTGTATCGTATATGCTTCACTTCTCGAATTTCTTGTCTACCTTTCTCTCCTTGGATGTCATAATTTTCCTAAATTTATTCGTTTTTGCCGCGTATCTTGGTGATTTTCTCAAATATTAATATATCTAGCCCATTTATATGAATGAGCGAATAAAACCATATTTGTTGGGGCTTTGTCCCCTAAGGATAACCATACTATAATATATTAGTACCACGCGTTCGCATATGTGTCGCATATGGATTAACCCTTAAAAAGGCTCCATGAAGGTAGAAATTGAAGGGGTTGGATGACAATACTCCGAGGATGCTTCATGAATACATCGTTAGAGAGAGAGAGAGAACCTGGAAAGGAAGAAGGGAGCCGTATTCATAACAATCCGTAAATACGCATAATAATAATCATATAGAATACATAGAAGAATAAAAGTGCATAGCATTATATAATAATTGTGCCCAAGTAGAATATTTTGAAAAGTAGGTAATTACTGGAGAAAATTGTTAAGAAAGATTGCATGGTTAGGTTGAATTATAGAAGGATAACTTTACAGATCTATGTTTTTACATTTAAATTTATTTTCGCCATCTGAAATGTTTCTGCATAAATTACAATTATGAAAAATTTCATGTAGCTAAAATATTGAATAAAAAAAGATACTGAAATTTGCTGAAACGGGACAAAAATCAAAATTTTATATCTAAAATAACTGAAATTGACGTTTGACTTTTTTTTGCGTTCAATTTTTTTTTTTTGTAATTACCCCATACTTGCTGCTATTGTATTTTACCAAAAACCGAGCAGTGAATTTCTGGATGTAGTGGGAAATACCTTTATCATTTCGCCTGAATCATTTTTACGACCTGTCTCATAGGGTATGGGTTTGCCTACCATTCCAACCACGATCTAGTGGCATCTCAGGTACGTGTACGACCTAAATTAGATTACAATACAAGCCCTAACTCGAAAGTTTTCGACTAGCCTACGACAGATCATATGATAATTATAGCTCATTATTATATTTTTCATAGCATAATATGGAGAGATCGAGGGCAGAGCTACGCCTAGCGTCAAAATCGCATCATGACGCCGAGAAGCCAGCGTCAAGTGGTACTGATGTAATGAGAAGCATTACATAACCCGTCCTTGAGATCACTCAACGCTGCTCTTGCCCCCACACCAGTCTGTCAGCCTTCATTTCAAATATTATATTTTCCTTATCTCATTTAGCTTCGTGTAGCTTATTTTAACATAATACCACCGATAACAAATAATATTCGATGCAATCTGGGGTAAAATTTGCAGAGAATGCGAGATAGAATGGAACAGAAATCAACGAAACCTTACAAAATATATTTATTCTGAGATAAACATACCTCTGAATAGTCGATAGATATATCATAATATATGAAATTTAAAATAATAATAAAATAAAATAGCAAAAAAAATAATAAAAACATTTTATCGCTCAATTCTATTTTATTAGCCCAATTAAATGTGATGTAAAACGCATCCATCTACTTGTAATAACATAAAGGCATAGAGCAGGCAAATGTTTCCTTTCTCAATATTTCATCTAGTTGGAATTTTCCGTGGCCTAGGTGGTTGTAACCAAGTATTCTTGTAGGAAAATATCTCATAATGTTTGATCAGAGACGATCCCGAACAAACTGTCCAAGTTGACGATGAGAAAAAATCGACTTACGTCGAGAGCGTGTAAATGCGGGATTTCCGAACAAAACCAGTGAGTTCGAAGATCTTGTGATTGCACGTGTTGACTTAATCGCTATCGTCAACCATCCCATAAACGGCGAATGATGTCCAACACATGCTCAATTAGCACCAAAAATGATTTTGCGCTCAAATATTAGTAAAAAATTGGTTTGTTTCGTCACAATATATTATTTCTTCATTCATATTTGGTTGTTTTTTTCCCCTTGAAAGTTATATAATTTCATTGATTTATTTGCTGTATCACAAGCAACCTAATTAAAATTGGGCAGCCTATCGTTAGTTTAAATTGACTGTTTCTCTGTCGTGTTTATGTGGGTAGAGTGTCATTTGTTTGCGGGTAGAGCATTGTAGTAATTTGTTAATTTGTCGTTATTTGAAAATAAACTATCTACAATTGATATTCTATATATAGTTTTCTAGCTGGGAATTTTGCAATGGGCTTTCTGAATAGACTATATTTGCCATTCGTTCCGATCCCAAATGTTGCTTTGAAACCACTGGTCATTATTTTTTTTTTTTGAAACTTAAGTGATCGTCTGGATGTTGGGTCGAGTACGACAAAAAACATTCCAAGAACATTCGCTAGATTTTTAGACACCCATTCAAGGACCGTTTTCGAACATACTTCAATATTTTGCTGGCATATCCATTTGTAAAACCATATATGCTTTATAAGCTACAAAAGGGCAACGTTTCGACGTACGATGTATGTCAGCATCAACAACTCCTTTTTAACAACACGAGCCGATCTCCTTACAGAACCCTCAACCCATTTACATGCTAGCTGCTGACAATGTACTCACAGCTTACAGGCATCCTGGAGTGTAATCAATGTAAATTTTTCCTATGAAAGCTCATTTTCAAAATGCAAATACAAATAATTTCCTATTGAGTAATTGGAGCTTTGCAAGGGTTCTACTCGTATACTTACTTTCAGTTTCGAGTTTAATTAATCGTTTAAATCGTGGGATACTTTTTTGGTAAAGCTATTAATTTTAGTAATTTATTGATAAAGGGTGTCCCAGAAATACCGCAAGATTTGAATTTCCCGCCATTTGTGCAGTTAAGTGCTGGCAACCCTAAAACAAAACAATTTGACAGTTTGCGGTTAGTAAAAATGGAGCGTTACACGATAGAACAACGTGTCTTTATTGTTGAATATTATCTCAAAAATTATGAAAGTTTGGCGGCCGCAGTAAATTTCACACAAAATATGGTTGGAATAGTGTTTTGTCTTCGTCAACTGTGAAGTGATTAATTCAAAAATTTAGGGAGACTGGATCAGTTGGAGACACTAAACACACTGGTCGTCCAAAAACAAGCCGTTCAAATGTCAATATCGAAGCAGTGCGTGAGAGTGTTGTTGAAAATCCAGGAACATCAATATGGCGTCGTAACCACAGTTCTTTGTGCCGAAATTGAATGATATTGATGTGGCCAATATGTGGTTTCAACAAGATGGTGCCACATGCCGTACAGCCCATGGAACCATTCAAATACTGCATGAGACATTTCCAGGTCCTGTACTCTCTCGTTTCGGTGATCATAATTGGCCCCCTAGATCGTGTGATTTAACAGCTTTAGATTTATTTTTATGGGGTTATTTGAAGTCAAAGGTGTATGTCAAGAAGCCCACATCCACCCGTGCATTAAAAGAGGAAATTCAACGCTGCATCAACGAAATTCAACCACATTTATGCCAAATGGTCATGGAAAATTTCGACAAAAGAGTGCGTATGTGCCAGCAAAGTCGTAGAGGCCATTTGCCCGATGTGTTATTTCATAATTAACCCTATCCTATTTACTTTATAGTTCAATAAAAAAATAACAACAAAATACTAAAAACTGTGTTTTCTATTTAAATCAAATCTTGCGTTAATTCTGGGACACCCTTTATAAATAGAATGAAGTATCTTTGTGACGGGTAGGAAGTTTTGTTATCCCTTCTCCTGGGAGACTTTCCCCCTTTAGTTGAGGAGGTTGTTAAGATAACGAGAGAGTGCGGCAATCGCCAACCAATGGTGTCAAAGACTGCATCCTGCAACTAGCTGACTCAACCGAACCGACCACTGAATTGGCAGAACTAAATAAACTTTAACGATCTTAAAGACTGTTCCCCTTCCTCTTTTTATTATTTTCAGCCCGGGCCCAATTTGGCTTACTCAGCTTCTTCCTCAATCACGAGGGTCCCAATTGGCAATTACTTATCAAAATTTATTGGCCTCGTGGTTTGCATAGGTTCATTTATCAACCAATAAAGTTTATTAGTTGGGAGTCGCATCCTCTTTGAACGGAATTACCGGTCATATTCGCCTATAAGGTCAGCGAACCATGCAACCACTTAAACGACAGTGCCAAATGATGTGATACAAACGTTAGTTGAGAAATCTCTTTTTGAAGGTTCTAGATCGAGAGAACGCCAATTCCAACCTTGTATGGATGTGTTAATTTATTTTAAATCGCCAACAGGCAATGTCCCTGGCGATAAAAGATACAAATAGTGATAAAATCTTTATAAAAAACGCCATTAGTTCAGATTGCTCATGGCATAACTCGGAAAAAACAATAATATTCAGCAACAGTACGCCCTTCATCCATACGAAAAATGATAAACTAAGTTATAAATGACAAAACAATACACGGATGACTTATGGAATAATATAGAAAATACACCAATAACCAAAAGTAGCCGAACTTGCCGGTATGATATTTAACCAAAAAGAATGTGCCGACTTACAGACCTGTTTGCAAGTGAAGGCTCTCTATTCGGGCTCAGCGACTAATGTAATTTGTTTTTTACTAATCATACTTTATTGCGATAAAATTACAATCTGCCTTATTGGAAAATAAGTAATTATGCTCAATGTTCTCATTCATACTATATTTACAATTCTTTATTCATATTTACAAGCAGCCCTCCCGAATCCACATGAATGTAATTACGTTCCGATATAAGATAAACTAACTTGTATTGTTTGCTCAAAGAATTCATAACATTTTTGGCCACAAACCTTGTCATCGAAGGTCGACGTCTTGCACGAGGATCGCCTGCCTATTTAAGACCCGCAATTATTCGGTAATAAAAAATCATTATTTTCTAATTATACTGAATAGGGTACCGAATTAATGGTCTCGGCGCCCTGATTGGGAATGGGTATCGAAACTCTTAATTGTGCGATGCATCATGATTTTGTTTAACATTACCTCTATATTGTTGTAAAAGGCTAGGTATAACACTGTGTCTAGAGTTTGGTATCGACCCGACCTATCTAGGTGCAAACGTTGGTCAAGAAACATTGCGTCCTAATCTAGCAAGGAACCTCTGACCTTCCATAAGATGTAATGTGCACTGTGGCCATCAAGTGTTGCCAAAGATCATCAGCCGATTCCTAGAACTGTCTACTTAAATATTACACGTGCTGTAATAGCAGCTTCCATGGTTAATAATTATTTCCGATTAGACGTTACAACTATACTTTTGCTGCCATGGAAATCGGGATGAAGCCACTAAGGGTAAAAAAACCTTCAAAAAGTGTATATGTAGCCGAATTTTCCTACCGAACATAACCAATCATGTAATAAATATGCAATCATCGTAGAGTTATTCAAGCTTTAATTATTCGATCTAGGATTTCGTTGAGTTTTCCGAAATCGGAAACCCCTGTGATAAATCAGTGGCGTACGCTAGGGGTGATCAGGATATGACCGCCATCGAAGTTAATGAAAAAAAATGTTATTTTAAAATCAGGTTTCTAGTTTTAGCAGTATTTATAAAATAACAAGTAACAATCAATGTACGAAATAGCAAAGCATTAAAACAACGTGAACAATAAACAGGGTATCTGTTCACGAATCATGCAATGAGTTGAAAGATTTGTAAATTTTGATTCAATTTTCATGATTTTCCTTACAACTTTTACGCCCGATTTGGAGATTGAGGACATTTAAGGCGGGCATTCTGAACCCAAAACCGTTTTCAAATTTCAAGTACAACAAATATATTCGTCGTAATCAGCAGTGCTTACCTTCCCTTCTTCTCGTCAAATTCCCCCCCCCCCCCCCGAAAAAAAACACGCGCCTGGGTCTAGTTTGTTCAGTTTGAGTCCTCCCTTGTTTAAGAAGAGAAATATTACTCGGAGCTCCCTCCTGGATTCTATGAAGACATGAGAAACCATCTCTTTGAAACGATATTGTTATTAATTAATTACTTGGTCTTGAGTGGTAATTCGTTAATTGCATACGTGTTTTTTTTTTTAAACCTACTAAAAATGATTATAACTGGCATCGTATTTGGTATGTCGATTCCCTAGATCCCAGGTTGATGCTAAAAATAAAAGCAACCACAATTAATCAATTATTCGGTAATTAAAAAAATCATTATTTTTTAATTATACTGAATAGGGGTATCGAATTGATGATCTCGCCGCCCTGATTAATAATTTGCATCATGTGTTGGGACATCAATTACAAAGGAAGTTCTAATTATGCGATGCATCATGAGTGATGTTCTCGTTGAACAGTATTACCTCTATATCATTGTTGTAATAATTTGATTTATTGTAGTTCTGTTTTTTGGGTTGTTGTTTTTTTTCTGGCTCTTCTTCTAGAAAGTATTATTTCATGTTGAGAAGGCCATCATTACATCT
This sequence comes from Acanthosoma haemorrhoidale, assembly GCA_930367205.1. Lineage (NCBI taxonomy): Eukaryota > Metazoa > Arthropoda > Insecta > Hemiptera > Acanthosomatidae > Acanthosoma > Acanthosoma haemorrhoidale. Next base: position 31,140,954 of record OV884009.1, on the reverse strand, counting down.
GTGTTTGTGTCTGAAGTAGAGTTAAATGAGCACAATTAGTGTCAGTTAGGTGTGCATATTCATGAGCTAGGTAACAGATGCTAATCGCAGGGCCTACAAGTTTACAACATTCGGTAATTTCTTAGTTCTCTTGTTTGGAAATTTGGATTTCGCCTCAGGATGTCTCAATGCAGTATTGTACGCAAAAAAAAAAGTTCTTATCTTTTTTTCATGTAATTATTGCTCACAGCGCCGTTTTTACTTAACCGAGGTTTCGGGAGAACAAATATGCACTATTTTTCTTATGACACCTGTTTTTTTTTTTTATATATTGTCTACCGATAAGAATACTTTATAGAAGATAACATTCCTTGCGTTGTAATTGCGCCTTTAATATGCCTTTGATGAATATATCATTTTCCCCATTTTTAAATGTGTTGGATCGTAGTAGAAATCCACAAACAATTTTTTAAAGGTTTGTTTCAATCTTTTAATCTTTCAATCTCTTGTCAATAAGTGTGACTTGTGCACTTTAGATCAGCTTGTTTATGAATCAATTTAGACTCATCAAGCCGTCTGTACCAAAAAAAAGCAGAATTTTTTCGTCAAGAAGACATGTAAATCTTATTTTTGTATAACTGATGACAGCTCTTTTGACCAAACACCAATGAATGGTTTTGATTAAAAATTTTTAACCATATCGTATTTAAAATCGCTCAATCTTTTAGAATACAACATTTAAACTAATTTATTATTAGCGTCAATAATAGTTATTGGTATTTAGTTTATTGAAATATAAACTTTGATGACTTGTCTGTTGATATGTTTCAAAGGATTATTAGCTAGTAAATTTCAATTTTAAAAGTTTTAAGGTTTGAGAGTATTTTTGTTTATACTTCTCTCTTATTTTACGTACCTTAATTTAGAAAATATTAAAATTTTTCATGAGCGTACGGAAATACACGGTTCGTCTCAATGAGCTATTTGTATACCTACCCACGGTCACAATTAAAAATACCCACTGCTTGGACCTATCGACTTTCTGTAACCAACTCTTCTGTGAACATTTACTACGAAAATATGAACGGTTGAACGTTATATTTTTGAAACTCGGTGGGTCAATAATTTTCGTAGCCCCCCCCCCCCCTAGTCTTTGACTACTATTAAAATAACTCGAAATATTACTCTCGTTCAAGACTTTCGCCAAACTCGAAGAGATACAGGCTCTACTTGCAGAAAAAATATATTCAGTCGATCTGAAATTTAAAAAAAATACATTTTACAACAACTTTAAATATTGGGATCATTGTTAGGTTAATTCAATAAGGTGAAGTATGAAAAATTAAGCGTTAAAAAAGTTTGTCATCATCATTTTTCAGATTTCTGAAGTCATGGCACAGAAGCCATATGACGATGACTGGTGTTAGGTCAAAGGGCTTAAGTCATTATTAAGTGCCACTACTTAGCCTTATATATCATTGTTGAACAATATGTGTGACTTGTGCATTTTAGATCAGCTTGTTTATGCATCAATTTAGACTCATCAAGCCGTCTGTACCAAAAAAAAGCAGAATTTTTTGGTCAAGAAGACATGTAAATCTTATTTTTGTAAAACTGATGACAGATCTTTTGACCAAACACCAATGAATGGTTTTGATTTAAAAAAAATTAACCATATCGTATTTAATATCGCTCAAGCCGACTCCAATAGTTTTTTTTTTCCATTCGCGGGATAGAAAGATTATTTTACGTGATTTTTCGACGAGAATAATCTATGTAAAAGAGTGGACGAGAGTATCATATCCACCTTAAATTATTAATATTTTTGTCGTTTTTTAGTCATATTTTATTACTTCTAGCTGACTAGTCATATGTGTAATGTTTCTTATACCAGTCATATTTTACTTGAAGATCATTTTTACACTTTTTGAACGTATAAAATCAAATTTGAGTTGGTACATTCGTTGGGATATTCGGAGTTATCATATTTTCATCAGCTAAGCCGATTCATTCACTCGTTTATGAAAAAAAATGTTAGATTTTTATCAAATTCATTTATGGACGACGTTTATTTATGGTCCTGATAACAACAACGACGGGTAATAAATTAAAAATTTGGCAAGAATGTTAATAACAAGAATGAAAATGTTTCACTTATATATTCCTGTTATTATTGTTTTCGTTAATAAATGTCTACTCTTTTTCCCACTTCTCGCTTTGTTTTATCAGGACCTGGTGCAGACGGCGTAAAGGCAGAAACGTCGTCGATAAATTAATTTGATGAACATCTGCCATCTTTATTCTGTGAACTCATTGCTAGCCGTGGGTATATGAATGAGTAGGTTTGTTGTGAGTGGTTTAGGTCGATGAAAGAGAGTTGTTAGGTTTTCAAATGTGTTTCTTTGTAGTTCAAACCTATCAACTCTTAGGATTCGAGCCGAATTCCCAAAATTAACGTTTAACACATCTAACGATGTTCGTTCATCAACTTAGGCCGATATCTCAACAAGTCTGCTCGAATTCAACTTCATGGCTGGCTATGAACTCACCTTCTCAAATGAAGGTTTTACGGTCTCTTTCCGAATTTTGTATTTTGTGTTTGCATTGTTCAGCGTCGCATTGGCGTGAACAAGAACGCTCTGCCGTGTATCCAATAAGCGTGTGGGGCGAATTTTGATTGCATACCAATGTGGTAATCTATTCATTCATTCATCGAGAAGAATGAGAGTTCATTCTTCTAACACAATATACCGAATTGGCACACTTCTAATACGTGTTATATCAATTTACATATACAAATTGTGGTGAGAAACGCCATTATATCCACTTTGAAATCAATATATGCACTACTAAATAGTTTTAGGCTCGTTGGAGCATAATGAACTCATATTTTGAAAAGACTATTTTCACACACATCGCATATTTTGCGTCTATTTGTCCAGCTGGTTATCATTGCCTTCATGAAGTGTACAGATAGGCCTTCGCTGGTTATGCTTTGGCAAATTCGACCACTCAGACCCCAACCCAAGTGGCGGAAACATTTCCGGCAGGATATACCTAAGCTTCTTCAAAGCGGACTTTATTTGCGCAATTGGGTTCGCCCTCTTCGGAGGGGATGAAGGGAGGATTATTGTTATTATTATTGCGCTGGTTATTATTATTGCAATGGCTGCCGGTTTTTATCGACCCGCTCGCCCACGTGGGGAGCATAATTTCCCTCTCCAAGACCTTCTTGGTAAAAGGAGAGACCCCAAATATAGCGTTTATTGGCCCGGGGAGGGAGCGGATAGAATCTCAAGCAGGGAGTGAACACCGGCGGGTGGTCCTCTTGGGACCAGTATCGCAATAAGTTTCTAAAATTCACATCATGATCCAATAAAAACTTCCGGTCCAATAAGCCGCTTAAGGGAGCCGGGTTAGGTAAGCAGCAGGATCGGCTGCAACCGCCGTGCAAATCTATTCATGATTTATGTTAATCATGACCAACGGGTGTGGAATCACTTTGCTTAAAATGATTTGTGCGTTAAGTCTCGTGGTTTCTATTCGTTCGGGGTGACCTCTTTTAAGGTCACGAAAGAGGTGATTTCTCGCTACGGTGAAACAAGACATGCTCCACAGTGAACTAACTCAAACCACCATTTTTTTTTTTATTTTCTATAGGGTTGATGAAAACCTCAATCTAAGCCTGAATAGACAGAAATGAAAATTTTCTGCCCAGCGGGTTCGGGCCTTAACGAATCGGCTAATGGCATATCCATTACTCAATTCCCCAAAACCGAAAGCGATCTCGGTGGTCAGGCACTTCCACCAACCCGAAACGTTAAATTATTTAACGAGTTATTGAACATATTCTAGTTAGAAACTAAATTTTATTACATTTAGTCATAGACGAGGTTTCGACAACGAGCAGCTGAAGCAGCTTTGGACGGTGGAGGCCGAAAACTTCATAAATAAATTTGGTGGAAATATAAGATCTTTCTTTCATCAACCTAAGCCAAGACTCTAATAATTACGTCAAACAAAATCTAAATACACGGAATGAACACATCATTTTACTATACATGAGTTGGGAGATGAAAGAGTTGGGTATCAAATGGGCAAAGTTTCGGCACACTACGCATGTCTGCATGCCTCAAGTCCTGGTAGAAAAATACAAGTGGCATTTTGTTAATGTACTCATAATATTATGTAACAGTTGATAGGTTCGAACTACGAAGGTGTAAATTTGATGGAAACCTAACTCTTTGACGAGCCTAAACCGATCTTCCAAAAAACTACTCATTAACGGTGAACTCACAGATAGTTTTATAGTTTAGTCCTGGCGTTGCGGATAGTTGTTTTTGATATTGTCGGTGTATTCTTTTAATGTGATCATATTTGGAAAGCATAAACATAAAAGTGTCTTCGTAGAAAAAAAATCATTTGGTATATGCGTGCCCGAATTTGGTTCTAACGATCCGCATGGTGCAATTGTACAACTTTTCAAAGGGAACTCAAGACAACTAAGTAAATCTTGAAATTAATGGCATAATTTCTTTTATCCGTTTCTGACATTCATTTAACCGGGCGTTTTCGGTTTTTCGGCGGCATTAGTATCCCCGTACCTGTCGGATAATCCATATTTAAATTTATACTGTATTTAACTTCCTACAGATTATTCTATTATCGAAATATCTTATTTAAATATATCACCGGAGTGAAAACATTTTCTATTTTTTTAAAAGGTATTAGAGAAGCCAATGTCGAAGAGTACTAAGTTCCTTATTTTAATTTATTTTTGTTGAGTTTTTTATTTTATTTATTGTGTTTTTATTTTTTAGATATTTCCGACTTTTTTATTATTAAACTCTACTACATTTTTAAATGAGAAATTTGTATTGTGCTATTGGTCCCACTATTATTTATGTCTATTAATAATTAACTGCCGATGAAAACAATTACTGAGTTACATTGGAACCCGGGGGATCCACTTGGTAGAGCTCCCGACTAGAATTGGGCAGACACTGCACAGAGATTAAACATTAATTGTTCAACATAGGATGGCTCAGGAGGTTCCGGATTTTTTTTTTCAGCCGATTCATATTATTTATTTTATTTTTTTGGGTATAGAATACCTCCCTCTCCCCACTTATGTATTTTTATTATTCTTTACGATGGAGTATTAATTTAAGACCCAAATAATAATTTTATAATAACTTACAGAAAAAATATGCCATCTCACTTCACAATGGTGCCGATTTGCAAGGCAATGCCAGGTAGTCATTTAATTGTTCAGTTTATGGTAAAATTATTACTTGACGCCAATCAAAAGCCACTATTTGAGACTTATAGCTCGTTAATTTGTATATGGTATTGTCAATATCCTTCATTTCTTGTAACTGTTCATCAAATCATAGTTTTTCAAAATTTCAGAACAAAACACTTCTAAAATGTAATTTATCATAGAAATCCAGCTGTGTCAAATCACTGCCTGTTTCGACAGATTCTGCTTCTTATTGCCCTCCAAAATATATTTCTCATCTTTGCTAATCATACACTTTGTACTGGAAAATTAAAGACATTTGGCCTTTTCAGTTGAAGCTAGGTGTAGGCGTTGAAAGTTCAAAGTGATCGATCGATAAATATGCTGTAATTATTTTACAAAAATTGAGTGGAAGTTCTATGCGAAATAGTCTCGTAATGACTCGTTTTTTTAATAATTGTCATGAAATTACTCAATGCCCCATTATTACTTTATTGGGTGGCACATTTATGACAATTACTTATTGCCCAAAGAAGTATATTGTAATTTTATCATAATAAAGTTTAGAAAAAAAAAAGAAAAAAAAAAAAAGTTAGGGCGGTCGATTTGTCCTCATTGACGAAGACCTTGTGAGCTATAAATTAACATTTCACGTCTCTGTAAAGGGTCACGGGTCATAAAATCATCGGTCAAACAAAACCAATCATTAATTAAAAAAAGCCTTCGCTAATTATTCCTAAGCCTTCGATTCCTTCGCTTTATGTCTGAAATTGAGGTTAAATTTATAATGTTTTAGCGAGCACGCCTCGCGTGCGAACTTGGAAACCCGCAACAAAACATTCACCACTGACCTACCTACTGTTTCGGTCGAATCGATATCGGAAAAAAAATTATGGGCCACTAGGCGCTCAAAGTTCGCTGCTAGTTTCACTAATTTTGCACATACTCTCCTAAAAATGTCTCCAAATTACTAAAATGAAAATCGAGAGGTCATGCTCACCTTCTTTCGTCTGTCTGCCTGTCTATATCTTCTACCGCAGTGCTCTTTTTTTTTTGATTTACCCTTTACATAATTAACACTCATATTTAGAAGCGCAAGCGAAATACATTATTTAGTCACTGAGACCGTAAACACATGCTTATATTAAACTGGTAACTTGATTTTTAACAGTCGAAAATATATAACCTAAAGAATTTTAAATAGGTTAATGTTACTGTAACATTTTTTTTGTGGGTGTTTATTTTGAGGCTATGCTTCCTGTTACTTTCTCTTATTAATGAGTTTTCGGATTTGGAAGTTTAAAAAAAGAAATTCTCTGTCTGAATGTTTTCTGAAAATTGAGCTGGGCTGTTAGCATGGTGTATCGCGAGTAGTCGTTGATAGCGGTCTTAAAAATTATTCGATTTGAAATTTTATTATCATACATTAAGTTTTATTACTTAAGTCCCAGCTCAAAAGCTATTTAATACTTTTTCTTTAGTTTTTTCATACAGTTGGATACGTACATAAATACATATCTACATTAAATACGATAACGTAAACAGATTTATTAACATTTTATTGCGAGATGGTTTAAAAAATAAAATATTAAAATAAAAAACGTGTTTTTGAAAAAAAAATTACATATACTTTGAGAATTAAAATTCTGTATACATGTTTTGGTATTACTTTTAATTTTATATTCTGTATAAATATTTGTCTTGGTATTATTTACAAACGTTTTCTAATAGCAGGAAAAACAAATACAAACTTGCACAATTACAAGATAAAATAAAAGTTGAAGAGAAAAAAAAAAATTGTTCATTGATGATTATTTAAAACATACATTCAAAACAGGTGGGTGAGTTCATCCGCCGGAGACACATCATGTTTTTTGATTCCTTGCAACACCTAACCAATCCAGTGTTTAACACTATGACCCCACCACCCTTCCCGCATCGATGGCAACAGACTGTCGGGGAAAAATTAGGTTAAGAATTAGTTTGTAAGTTAGTTTTAACTTTGATCAAAAAGGTGAGCCCCATCATATTTATTAGTCAGTTCAGTCAGGTCATCATTATACTTGTTTAGTCATTATATAATTTTTATAAAATAACAAAACCTGTATATAATGTAGCAATGCTACAGAAAATACAAAAATAATTTGTAAATAGATTCGCCTGAGGATCTATAATTGTATATAATTATCTGTAAATTTAAAGGGGCTATGAAAGGAAAAAAAAATATGTTACTATCAAATTTTAAAAATAGCAGTGGTACTCGAGTCAATGAATTAGTATATCTTGTGGGCGTATCGCTTCAATGTGGGTTCGTCCAATTATGTTGTTTTAAGAGATTTGCGCCAAGTTTCACGATATTGTTTTATCACTTTCTATGTCATTTAATTCATTTATATACATTTAAATGTGCTTAGTAAAATTGACTTGATAATCGATATAAAAATCACTTAAATAAACTACTAAGCTACTAATAAACCTAATAGTGAATATAATAATTTGAGACCATGGTGCCGATGAGAGTTTGCAGCAGCCAATGCGTTTGTGAAATAAAATCGCCTATGACTCAGCATTTTATCAAAGGCCTGACGACTCAGAAACTGTTGGTTTTTCCGCCCCATTGGGATTCCCATCAAGAAGTGTTCAGTACGGATTCTCATTCAGTATTCCTTACTGATACAACATTTACATGTATTAATTATACATATACATACTGCTTAGCACAACAACAAACCCGTTGACAAAATCATTACTATAGAACTTCTTTATTGTGATAAAACTACTATCTGCCTTATTGGGCAGTAAGTAATTGTGATAAATGTTCTCATTCATACCTTATTTACAATTCTTCATTCACTCGCTCATTCTTACAATACAAGCCCAGAGACCTCCCAAACCCACATGTCACCTCCCTCGCATGCGAAAGAGGAAGCGGACTCTTGGGAAGTCCTCCACGCTCCTCCGCCAGCCGCATCACTGGATACTAATCAGTGGAGGGTAACCAAGAGCGCTAGAGCCACAGCCGCTCAGGGTTGGAGAAACTGGTCATTGCCAGGACTCCCACTGTCGAGTATTTATAGCAGGTCACGATTAAAAATTAAAGACATTAGACAGGTGAGGAGATGTTTTTTGTCCATCGCGGCACTCTCTTTGGTTATATCAAGCTGACAAATATTTTAAAAGCGTCCTTGGGTCACTTCCAAACGGTCCCGGGAGGACATTGGCCCATACGAAAATATTGGTGCATTCAAAAAAACTAAGTTAATTAAATCAAAATCGATATATTGCTTTAAGCAGTAAAAAGTTCTTTAATGAATATTTTATAGCAATTCTCCCTTATCTGCGAGATATTAATGAAACTTCTCAGTGTTTTCGGGTATTATCCAAGATTCTAAGGAAATAAATTTTTTTTTTTTTTCATTTTAAGTGAAATAAAAATGTTCTATCCTATTTAAGGAAAGGTATTTGAACCCAGAACTTTCACAAAATCCGTTTTACGATTTTCCGGCACTGATAAGCAGTGTTTCCTAAATAAAAAAATCAAATAAATTGATAAAACATCAAGGAAGCTGTTAATTTTATCACATTCGCACATTTATATTGTACGTACATATTGAATTTTAAATTAATGATTAAATTATAAATTATTGTGATTTATCAAGAGTTCGTTGAAGCATCTAGGTCACTGAATGTCGCCCTTTTTAAGCATTTTCGCTTCGAAATTATAGAAATGGAGGAGGGATGTAATAACCTATTAAAATGCTTGGAATGCTGAATGGACTCTATTTATATGGTTGGCTTTCAAAACAATATTTTTTCGGAATATCTTTGTAATTAATGCGTTAACGTCTTAAATTTAGCCTTAATATTAGAGAAATCAAATCAGAACGTACATCTTAAATGTAACATTAATATTTGTATTAATTTTTACTATTATTATTATTACAATCTAATATTGTTATTTTTTCAACTACGTATGATTACTACCATTTAACTATTCTATCGATAAACCCGTAGCTACAATAAAATTTAACTGCTAATACTTATTACTATTATTGTATAGTATGCTTTGTTTTCTTAATTTGAATTTAAACAAATTGTTGATATTTTTTAATTTGAGGTATTATAGTTTATATCGTTATTTATGAAGTTTCGGAATGATTGAATCGTTATTACAAACCATATAATCTATAGGAATAGAGTGAAGAACTAATCGCTGCATAAGATTCAAAAAAGCAGTTGCTATTGTACCGTGTAACGGACAATGACTGGTGAGCTGCTTGAGAATATTTATAAGTTATTCAATAGAGCAGTGACGACACACTTTTCATTCTGCTTCCAATAAAATACTGACCTCAGTCTATTGAAGTCTGATACAGCTAATTCCACTGCAAAAAGGTCACATCAAAACCCTCTATAGAACCATAGAGCCATTATACTTTTATATCCGTCGAATAAGTTAACAAAAGCACCTTGGATCCCTTCTCGGTAAAACAGTTATGGCATTTCCCTAGTCGTGGCCATGAGGAAAATTGCATTGGGTTTCTAATTTTTGTAACCGTTTCTGAGTGATAGTATGGATGTGATTGCCATTGCTAGGTTGTATACCTGACACTAGGTCTTGGAAGACCCTGCTGTTCGCTTTATTGATGATTGACGTAGATGCATACAGTATTTATAAACAGCCCAGAGGCTTCCCAAAACAGCAAGGTTGTCACCTCCCTTGCATGCGAAAGAGGAAACGGAGTCTTGGGAAGTCCCCTTTTCCAGGGAGTCCGGGGAAGAGGCTGACCAAGAGCGCGAGAGCCACAGACGCTCAGGCCATTGCCAGGACTCCCACTGTCACTTATTAAAAGACCACTGCCGCTTGGTTTTTTATTTATATTTTTTCCGAAACTAAAATTTCAGGGTAGTTCAAATTAGAATATATTCTTAATCAAAAGCGAAGATATCAGTCCTTTGTTTGTAGATTATTTTCATTGCATAATTATAGGAAATAAATTCATTTGATTTGAATTTGAAAATACTGCAACACAGCTATAATCAGACCTGGTGTAACCCATTAGCTGATCCAATGAAAAAGCAATGTATGGAAATACTCGTGGCAATAAATAAATCAAATCTATTCGGTACTTTGCCCAAAAAAGCTCTTGGTTTTTTTTTTTCATATCTCTCAAAATAATAAAAATAGGATAAGGGAAAAATAAAAAGAATACTTATCTTGGATTGGTAATAGCCTTTCGCTAGGGGTCCCATTTGAAGGATGTGTGTAGAGGATGAGGAGTGTGGAGGGCCTCGGGTGAGGTGTGGGTGATATCGGGACGGTGGCGAAAAAAGCTCTTAGTTTCTGAATATTGACTTTTGAAAAAAAATTGGTAAAACATTTGATTGCTATTGTTAACTTTTTTTTAGCCGGGAAGGTGGGCAATACTGTGGGCGAACTAAGGCATCCCTGGGCTATTGATATATGAATGATATATTGTAAATACCGTATGAATGAAAAGCTAAATAAAAATGTGGTATGGATACGATCTTCTATCACAATTATGTATTGCCCTTCTAGGGAATGTTGTAGTTTTGTTAAAATGTAAATTTATTATTGAAAAAAAAAAAGCTGTATGCTTCTTTTCTGTGTTTGACGTGTGAGTCCCAAACCAAGTGGAAAAAACGCAGTATTAAACCTTACAAAAACGTGTTCAGAAATATATCTTTAAATTTTCAGATAGTTTTGATCATTTCTACGGGTGCTATTGCACAGCTATTTGGAAGTAGAATATCTTCATATGGGCTAGACATATTTTTGATCTATGCGATTTCCCAAAACCACATGCTCAAAACTTCCCTATGATTAAAACATGTGGCAGAGCTATGCGATGATGAATCATGTGTTCTCAGTATTGAGTATCATAAATATTCATATCGGAAAATACGTGTTGCTTTCTTCTATCTATCGCAACCACAGTTGAGTTAAATGATAATCTTCGAAGCTTTGAATTCCAAGACAACGATCCCCTTATCAAATTATTTAGTTTGTTGTTGAGTTTCTTATTGTTTTATGACCTGATAACAATATGATATTTATTTTTTTCAATGTCCGTCCCAAACATAAGGGTTCAAGCCTTGATGCATACTATATTATGAATAAATGATTTTATATAAGAATCAAGTTTTTTTTAATGTTTTTTTCTTGAATTATAATTTATATGTTCTTCAATTAACACTTTATTCATAATCAAGAACGTTGTTTTTTGTACTGAATGCAATGTTAGCATCAGATTATTTTTATTGTGCAAATATCGGAAATAAATTGATTTGAATTTAAATGGTCTTGTTCATTCATTATTACTTACAAGACAGTGAAATCTTCATTTTGTCTTGAATGGATTTTTGAAAAATATAAAAAAAAGTCCAACTGATAGACAGACACATGCGCAAGTTACGTAGCAACGTTACAGCTGTCCCGCTTATCATTGACAACTTCCATCATTGCCATGAAAAAACTTGTTTATCAGTGTGGGAGGTTTCAGGTTTTTTCAACTTTTTTGAATCGACGTAACCACCCGTCCGAGCACCTTTGTGGCGCTTTCAAATTGACTCCTTACTTTCTAAGATTTTTTCTATTTTACAATTCAACCGTTAATACGAAATGAGGTTGTATTAAAGAAAACAACTTATTTTCTTCTACTTATTTCTGATTTTTTACTTTGAGTTTAATCTAGTGACTTGTTCAAAAATGCTTACAATTTATATTTGCAAATTTTACTATATATCTTGTGCCTCAAGGTACAAACTACTAAAAACTAAATCATTTTTACTATACGTTAATAAAATAAGGAGATACAAGCGAACAAACAACATTGAGAGATCGCGACTCCACGCAAAGTTTCTTAAAGACTTAAATGTGGCGGAAATAAGAATTTATGATCAAAAATATTCTTAAATTGTCTCGTCTACTAAAAAGATATGCAAATAGTTAAAATGTCAGTAAAAAAAAATATATTAAAATCAGATCGAATCATAAATACCCCATTTCTATTTTTGGCTACTCAAGACATTATTTTTGGAAATTTGTAATAAGTAGTAGCGTACCTAGAGATTTGGCCACCCCGAGTTGGCGCCCTTTTTAAGTCAATCAAAATCATGAGTGGTTAATTATTAAGAAGTTTCTATTCTATTCTTAGGGTCATTGTATTTGTATCTAACTAATGTGCATATGACGTAGAAAACTGCACAAGAAAAACTTTTACAATACGTAATTGCTTGTGTTAATTATTTTCTGATATAATCACCCTTTCATGGCCTTTCAGCGCTTTTCGCCAGTCGTAATGCTTTGCGAAACCGCTTGAGAGTGAGACGGAGGGGGTGCTTATTTGCCCCTGACTGAGTGAGTAGAATTGCGTATAAAGGATGAATGAGCTCTTAAATCGAAATTATAAGCTGAATGAGAAAGTAGTTATTTTACAAATAAAGAACTATTAATTTTCACTTACTAGCAGTGTAGCAAACGAAAGAAAAAAATACGTCTCACTCGTGTATCTACTAACGTACTCTCCTCAGAAATATTAGTTCCTCGCAAATCGCACTCAGTAGCGTGTTGTTTGAAAGCGTCAGTTTACGAGTCATTAACCATGCCATATATTTTCTCTGTGGCAAGCATTTTATTATAATTTTTATGACATCTGAAGAACATGCTCTACTAAAAGTTCAAGAATTTAAAACGCTACATCCAGCTATAAAATTTTTTGTACGTGAATTTAGTGGTTGACTGTTTTCTTGAATACATTTGGTAGTCTGGAAAAAGTCTTGTTAGAGGAACCCATTTCTGTGAAAGTCTGAGGGCGAATGTCCGTTTATTCCAGGCTGGCCAACCGCGCCGAAGGTTGAGGTCTTGTTAGCACACCACAGCACGGCTCACGAGGCAGCCAACCACAGCAATTAGTGTCCGCTTCATCCCCTATTGGCTTTGTAAGCCCACCAACCCTTACTAGTAGATAAATATTTATATACGTTAATCATTCGTACATAACCAACTGATTTTTTTTAAATTCTTTGGGGGGAGAAATAAATTGATAAATTTATTCCAATTAACTTTAAATACTGATTAAGAACCGAATTGGATTTTTTCTTTACTAAGAGTTATCACAATTAATGCCTCCATGAAGAATACTATCAGGTATTCCTCAGTGATAATACATGATACTACCCTATTCGATTTCTTAACTATATATTGCTGTGATAAATAACGCTATAGCGAACTATGGAATCTCAAAATGAATCCAAGCACGACAGAAATGATAATTTACTTATCTACTTCTCAGTTTTTTGTATGAGATGGTTTGGAGATGGAAGTAAGTTGTCTTCAGGCACAATACGTATTCCTGAACTAATAATCTGCCTAGAGAACTACATGTACCACTAAAGCTATACAAGAGACATATATTGTATAAGAAAAGGATAAGATTCTGGGAAGTAGGGAGGTTTTGGAGGGACATCAAGAGCCATCAGTGACTTCCATAAAGTCACGAGGCAGGTATACAGTTCTGCTCAAGCCCCTTCTACTTGTTCTTAGCAAGATTATAATTATTATAACAATATTGCAAGCATTATAAATCGGTAATTGTTCTTTTAATGAAATTGTTCCAAACTGAAAATCGCCTTCATTGGCGTGGAATACTAATCGGGGATAAGTTTTGCTTCTGAAGCCTCCGCAGTGGTCCTAAGCTATTTTGAACTTGGCAACGTTACAGGAACGAAACATCAAGATCGCACGTTCGTGTTAATGTTTACGGGTCTTGTTTATATTTAACTCCGCTAACGATAACACGAAGTTTGCCGGGACAGTGTCTTCTAGCGAAGTATATCTTGCGAAGAGGCAGCTCAAGATCTTAATTAATCGAGCCCTTCAAAATACTGTACCGTTCTCATTTTACTGCTTCGTCCCTTTATTAGATTGGCTTAAGATACAAAACAAACGGCTAAAAAAAGTGCGGATGATTCATTTGATCCAATTTTAACATTGTCTGTAAGGTCATGAAGGTTGCGCTCTGCGCTCTGGTGTTTGTTCTATTCTATCCAGTTTACTTCTCACTTACAATGATACAGCACAACAGACTAAAACTCACCGAATGTTTATCTTATTAAAGTTATTAAGTGTATCTCTAATTCGATGAGTCCTGAACCTTCAAGACTATTTATAATTTTAGCGGTGTGAATTCTCGACAGAACTTATAACCACTCTGCTCTGTGTTAAAGCTGGGAAAGCTCACGACGAACAGGAAACTGATTAGTTAGTCTCTGGTTTGTTCTCAAGAATGCGTAACAGTATCTAAAGTTAGAATTAAGATAAGGGGCTTTGTAGAACGTACCTTAATTTCAGATCAAAAGGATCAAGTCAACGAAAAGTACTTGCAAAAGTACTGTAAAAAACTTACAGGTTATTTGTAAATTACTTATAGATTCAAACATAGCCGCCTCCCCCTTTTTTTTCTTTCGCTAAATAATCAATTACTGAGCGTATGTGGCTCTCGCACTCTTCGTCAGCCTCCACTGGCTCGCATCCGGTGACGCGGCTGACGGAGGAGCGTGGGGGATTTCCCAAGACTCCACTTCCTCTTTTGCATGCGTGGACCATGTGGATTTGGGAGGTCTCTGGACTGTTTGTAAATACTGTATGAGTGAGCGAGTGAATGAAATTTGTAAATATGGCATGAATGAAAATATTTATCATAATTACTTATTGCCCAATGAGGCAGATTGTAATTTTATAAAGTTAATGTATCAATTAAATAATCAATAGTACTATTATTTTCGGTCAATATCGAAAATGACTTGACTACCAAGTATTTCCCCCCAAACTATGGCAGGCTCTTCAGTGCGAACGACTGCGGTGACAACCTTCGTTTTCTTTGTCAGTGTAAGGCCATTTTTATAGTTTTTTTAATCAAGCAACTGCTCATTTACCCTCACGGGGCTGAGTTAACTCCGACCAGACCCATCTCCCAAAGAAAATCCTTGGACGAGTCGGAGAGATGAAGAACCCGAGTCCCAACATCATAACCACTACACCATGGGGAGGGTTGAAGTACATACTATTTCATCTTAAACGAAAAATACATTATGAAGAGCCAATCTTTAATTTATGATTTTGTTGTCAAGTTTTGAATATTATTGATGTTTTTATTTTGTATTTTTGTTTTGTCGTTACCGGACAGACAGAGCCTGGGTATATTTTTATTTAGCGCTGATGTGTGGATTTTTGTTTTTTAATGGAATTTTCCGTGTTGCAGAAACATTGTAAGCCTTTGCATAAAAATTAATTTTAACATGAATTGTTTATACACGTCATGACTTCTCTTTCGGCACTCCAGCCTCATCAATTCTTAAATCATTCCAATGTTTCCACTGAACGTGTCTGTCCATGTTATTTCGCTTTTGTCTTGAAAAACCTTGAATTCTCCATAAAGACAGTTTCATCTACAATCCCAACAAAACTTTGCTGACAATGAACTGCACAGTATTACATTTATTTTATGTTTAGAATTATTCCTGCTGTAAGAAGTTGTTTGATGAGGGGAAAAAATGAGATCATCCAGAAATGACTCATAAAAGATGAAAGGTTACATTTCAAAGGTCCCAATAAAAAGTTAATTGTCCCCTAAACTCGTTTTATAACCGGCTCAAATTCGCCGGGTTATGATTCCGCATTGTCGTCTTATTCACAAAGCCCTTTCATCTTTGTAACAAACAAGCGAACTTTTTTTACATGCGGGAGTGGACATAAAAAACGGATTAAATCACTTTTTAAATGGATCTAAGCACTTTAATTTCCTCCAGTTCAGGTCCTGCTATTCTATCACAGAGCCATCGATTGAAGATTAGTTCCCCGCCCCTTGCTAAATGAGCTCAGACCTTCCACATAGCGTTTTCCAGCGGCGCTTTTTATTAACTTTTTTTTGAAAAAAAAAAAATCTTCTCAATTTTTACTTTTATGCATTCTTTCGTCTTTCTGTATGCCTTAAAAATGACCCGATTTGAAATTTTAACGGTAAATTCAACAATACCCAGTTTTAGGAGTGTTTTGGTTAATAGAGTATGGAGGAACAGAATGAAAATTAATTCGGCTCTGTATCTATTAACACTATAGCTTTGTCAAGATGAAGCTTTGAACCTATACAAGATTAATTGTTCCACTCCCCCCCCCCTCCATTCCTGAATAAAATGAAGTTTTTTTGTTCAAAATTATGGAGTCGGGTTTTCATAATTATTTCAAGTTTTAAAGAAATTCATGAAGAGCCGCGTGAATATCAACTGAGATTTATTCTTTTTTCTATGTCCCTTTTCGGTTTATATACATATAAGTGGGAGTCCTGGGAATGGTCAGTTTCTCCAATCATGTCCTGAGCGTTTGTGGCTCTCGTCCTCTTGGTCAGCCTCCGCTTGCTCTTATGCGGTGACGCGGTTGACGGAGAAGCGTGGGGGACTTTCCAAGACTCCGATTCCTCCTTCGCATGCGAGGGAAATAGTGTTAAATGGATACCAGAATAGTGTTAAATGTCATTCTTAAGCGTTTAGTTTAAACATTTTTCCCCAAGATACACATTAGTTCGAGCGGCCTTTTGTGAAGCTTTGCAGGGGGTTTTGTAAATCCTGCCCTGATCTTAAGGAACCACTTATTAACATAAAAGTTAGTCATCCGGGCCTGATACAGAAGACATACCTAAAATGTACCATGTTATACATTTCTACTATGCTACATTTCTCTGTAACATCTCTTGACTAAATATTTATATGTAGACATTTTAAAAGCTGGAGGTTTTTAGGGTCAGTTCTGTTTGAAAATATCACACATTAATAAATATGTAATGTAATATTTTTGTTTTTTCTTAGGGTGCCATTACTTATTTTACTCTAAATTGCTTCCTTTCAGGAAGTTGCCGAACTTTTCTTTCTTTAAATAACTACTGCATCTGTCCAGGATAAATATTTTAAACAAAAATTTCATACATTTTCTTAATCTAACTGCACATATTATGACCACTACACTACATTATATTTTATTAATTTTTTTCCACGTGAAGGATTCCTGGGTGTTAAATTTAAAGAATGTTTGGTATTTGAGTCAAAATATCTCCTTTATCAGATTTTGACTTACTAAAGCATGAATAGCAGACAATCTGTACCACCGCTTTTTGATTCGTGATCGCGATTTCTGTGCGGGGATCTGTATACATTTGAGTATTATTTATTTTGTGGAGTCATCGCATAGTTGAACTTAAGGCCTTCAGCCACAATAGGAATTAAAAAGTAATTTTTTTTTTGTTAAAAAAAACTTTATTTGATAAAACAATGATCTGTCCTAATGGGCCAACGTGTAATCGTGAAAAAATTATCTCATTCATTACATATATACAATATTTTGTTCACTCTCTCATCATTCAAATATTTACTTAGATGCCCGAGGCAATTGTCGCATCAAACTTGGAGGAGAATTGTAGGGAACGATAATCCATATGTTTTGTGCAGACCTTTTCTTGTAATGTTATAAACGGATCTTGTTGTGTGAGTGGGGAGGTCCAATCGCTCGTGCGTACTTGGTTGTCTATCAAGTTCACCCCACAATTCAACACCGTCCAAATACAAGATGACCATGTTATTTAATGTTATATAATTTAGTAAAGGAGTATTTTGATCGAAAAATTGTGAGAAATCACAATTGCCTATTTAACAGCAGTATATTAAAATATTATCATGCCTTAACATTGGCAAACTAGCTCTCAGAAAATTAACTTAGGTGTTACATTGTCTTTGCCAAAGATAATTTATATTGGTAAGATGGGCATTGGAGGAAGGATAGACTTCAAATTCGAGTTCAGATCTTGCCAATAATATTTCTTTTGGCTGCTAATTATTAATGTATTTGCTTCCTGATCAGAAATATAAATTTATTTCTTTGAACTCTTCCTCTGTTTGTGATTCCTAATTGTC
The DNA here is from genome assembly GCA_930367205.1 of Acanthosoma haemorrhoidale. NCBI lineage: Eukaryota > Metazoa > Arthropoda > Insecta > Hemiptera > Acanthosomatidae > Acanthosoma > Acanthosoma haemorrhoidale. The sequence goes on along the minus strand of OV884009.1, from coordinate 31,122,752 downwards.
ACCATTGCTATATAAAATTGCGATTTTCATAGGGAAGGGATCGTTCCTCATACGGAAAGTCGGATCTGGATGATGCAAAAGTTTTGAGGTGGAGCAGAGGTTTAGCAAGTGAGCGAGTGGTATAATTAAAAAACAAGGACTATCCCGGTCCTGGTTTAAATATCACAGGTTCACAGGAGTGGCTCGGGTCCTTGGGAGTAGCTGCCGTTGCAACAGCGATGAGCTCTTCGTAGTCCAAATACCATCGAGTCCTCATCGAGCTTTAACCGTACATAATTAATGTTGGGCTCTGATGAGGCGCTCCGACCTCAGCGAATCCACCGCCAAATCGTTCGCTCATCTTCGGGAACCGTTTTTTTTCAAGGGGGATAACGGCTAAGATATTCATGGTGTGTATTAATAGATAAAAGCATCCGGTGACGCGGCTGACGGAGGAGCGTGGGGGACTTCCCAAGACTCCGCTTTCTCTTCGATGTGGATTTGGGAGGTCTCTGGGCTGTCTGTAAATATTGTGTGAATGATGAACTGTAAATATGGTATGAATGAGAGCATTTATCTTATTACTCATTGCCTTATAAAAGGCAGATTGTAATTATAGCACAATAAAGGAGTATTAACTATAAAGTTTAGAGATATGTCACGCAACAACTCGAAATTTGGTTTAAAAGAAACCTTTAGTGGGAAGTATAGACGAAGATTTCCCCGTTTAAGACTTTTTAACAAAGTCCCATTTTCCCGTATTTTCCCGTAACGGAGGACGTGTGGAGTTGGAAATGCAAAAATAATTTCATAGGACCATCAGTCCTAATCATTTTTTGTTAATATTTTAGATATTGGTTTGGTTTTTTTAGTGACTGAGGTGGTTACAATTTCTTTTCGAGTCTTTAGTGTGTCCTAAATCATGGAGAAAATTTGTACATTAAAGCTTACTTAGGTAGCCTCTGATAAATGTCTTGAAAATACTTAAAATTCAGAAATTAGTGGCTCAGTAATGTCCAGAACTCACACTTAGGGGACGACATTCCACTGTACGTATGAAAGTAGAACCTCTTCCTTCGGACTCGGCAATTATCTCGGTAGAATTCCTGATAAAGAAAATGAAAAGGAGACTTGAATTCAAAAATAATACAACTGGTTTTGAACAATGTCTGGGATGGATATGAAAATAATCTTTGCAATGTTACAATGATCATAAATTACATCATTAAAAATTAATTTAATTAATAAAATAATGTATACGCCAGTTATTTTTTTCAATAAAATTCACCATGAATCATTAAAGCAATCAAGGTTGGATGTAACTGTGATTTGGCACGGGGTGTTTTTATTATACCCGTGCCATCCTGCGAAATACCTTGTTTGGTTTGACAACAGACTCCCCGTGAAATGAAGTAAACCAGATAAGCGACAATTAGATAACATTTTTTATTACTGAATTATGTAACTGGCAAAAACCCTACTTATGAAAGTTCATTATTTTCAAAATGAAACAATTCCTGGTGAGGAAGAGGTTGATTTGAACTGTTTTAGATATTTGGCCAAAATTTGGTTCTCGGGGATATGAATAATATCAATGGTATATGAATAAATAAATATAACAACCCTTTTTCATCAACCCAAGCCGTTTCCCCAACAAAAATCTCATTTCAGACTTGATGGGAACGAGTAAGTATTCAGTATCAAGTATTCATTGCAAGTATTCATAATCGAGTATACGAATAGATAATTGTTATAATTAAAGATATAAAGGTAACAACAACATGAGTTAATAATTGGATGAGGACATCTATTTGAATTTTGTCTTTGAGCTTTTCGACGGCATGTGTTCGTTGTTTTTTTTTTTCATGACAAAAAAATCATCATGTTTTTATCTGCCTGTTTGTTCTGGTCTTGCGATTCCCCTGCTGAAGATAGAAAGATTAAAGTTTTTTTCATTTAATATAGCAAGACGTGAAAAATACAATATCTTCATAAAACATGGCGAAGTGTCAGTAAATAAATATATAAACCTAAAAACAATATTTTGAGTATGGTATAGAAATTAAAGATCTTGATTAACAATATGTAAATATGTTGTCATTTACAATTATAATTAAAACTCTCGTTAACATCGTGATCACTATATTTTTTATAATATTTTGCACGGTAATTCTATTTGATGCCCCGTTGCTGTTAAAAATAAACAACCCGATGAGAATTAATGAAGGGTCATTAAAAAATTAAATTAAAAAATAAACATTCTCTTTCATATTGAGCAAGTTATCAAATTAAAGATTGATAAGATATACCGATAATGTGTACTGAGTGTATAGGCTTATGTGTAATATAATTACAAGATGGGAGGGTCACGATAACCTTGTTGGCTGACGAGTCCCATCTTACCCGAGGAAGGGCGGAGCAACCAGAGCTTCTACTCAACCTCCTGTCCTAAAGTAGAACCTCTCTCTTCGGATTCCTCGAAGATGATTTATTCAATTGACTCGTTCACTTGTTTTATTTTATTTATCTCAATTTAAGACTGAAATATACGTTTGACTTAATTGAGGAAAAATAAATGTACATATTTTGAGGTTTATAAAATTTGAATATTGATCATTTAAGATCGATGGAGTCGTTGAACCCGGAACATCAGCGCTAAAATGCTGTGCTGATCGTGATAAAAACTGGATAACATGATTAACGGGGGATTATATCAAATTCAATTCATTCTCTCAATACCACCACAATTCAATTTTGAAGTTTGCATTGTTCTACAAAATAACAATAAAATTCGTTTGTTTACGTTTTACGGATATTAGATATTATTTGTTAAATACAGCCTTCCCTGAGCATATTAATTCTCATCGTTTGACGATAGATTCAGTTCTTAACAGTATAAATTTTGTAGCCAATAGGAAGAGGCTCTACTTTTATTCAGTTGTAAAAAATAATTCAATTAAACTGAAGCTTCAAATTTTAATCGTAAATTTAGCGATAACTCATACTCCGTAGTTAAGTTGTATGGTGATAAAAACTTTTATGATTTGATGTTTAGATTTTTTCCCTATGGTTAAAGAAACACAAAAAAAGGAGTAGTTGTTTTACAAAAATTTAATAAGTTTTTAATAAACATACGTTGTTTCCAAAATCCTGCAAGTTTATCTGCTGCCTGTTCCTTCTATGTTCTTTTTATTTTATTTAGTTTATGTAAATTGTTTAAAAAATGGTTCATTTAATCGGTAAAAGAATCTTTAATATAATATTTCCCAGGGTACTCAAGGTTTAAGAAGAGACATATACATGTTTATATTTGAACAACGTGTAGGTATTTAATCTTTAGCCTATTCGCAATACTTTTATTGACTATTTGACTTTTATTTAATATCATTAAACCGTAAACGTTAATATAATATTAGCGAGGCTAATGATTATTTGACCAGCTAATTAAACTTGTCTATGCAAATACGAATAAACTCATTTATGTCGCTCCCATTGTGCTGTAGATCTTTCATTAGTAAACTATTCTGTTTACTATGCAACTAAACATAAACATATTAACACTATCTTGGTATATTTCCGATTCTAATGATCCTGATTAAAATTGTATGTATAAACTCATTCCTGCGCCAATCGTCGGTAAACCTTCCTGTATGCTGTGCAAATAAACATAAACATGTTAACCCTATCTTCAACTATGGCATTACGCTGAGACGCCTGTGCTGGTTTTAATCCTCAGTACTAGGCCGGACTTTCAGCAATCGACAGCTAAGTTCCAACTTGTAAAATGTCCTCGGATACAATTAACTATGTCTTCGATCGACGTACAATCGCGCGGTACTGGCCTGGTGACCTTTGCAAACGTAAGCCCAAACAATTTGTAAATAGTATTAAATTGTTGTCATGTATTTATATGAGTATGAGATGGAAGTTAGATGTAAACGGATTGAGATTGGGGCACTGATGCATTGATCCATGTAAGTTGTACGTGTTACCTATGTATATGTATAGACTCATAAATAGGACGAGAACCTGAAGTCACCCATATTTTTTTGCACAAAGTATATAACCACAAAAGGAAACATAACACAAATTAACTTACGTCATGATAAATAATTCAGACATGAGACGAATCATTCGCAGGGATCTGGTGATAAAAGAAAGATGTTATTATTTTCATCAAATTTATTAATTGACGTTTCGACAGACTGTGTATGTCATCACCTGGTGCTCTCAGTTGAACAATTCATGATAAATCATCTGAAAATATATGTATTTTTAACCGAAATAACCAATTAGATTAGTTCCTCATTGATTCATATCATGGATGTATCAGTACATTGGCTATTTTAAAATATTACCTAATATAAACAACAAAATTATATAAATAGTACAAACATTAACAAAATTATAAATGTACATATATACATACGCCCGTATATATCTGTATTCCCATTAAAACACATTTGAGACTTTAACACAAAAATAAATTCAAAGATATTACAAAAAAAAAAAAAAAACGTTTTGGGTTCCAGCCATAAAAAAGCGTATTTATGATAGTTCAGTCCAATTTCAATTGTTGTTTATTTCGGTAAATATTTCATCTGATTAAAATGTTTTTCTTACAATTAGATAATTGCTTAAAAAATTGTCAACAGGTAAAGTGTTTTGATTAACAAATGGCGAGGCTCCAAAGGGAATTTATGGTATTAATTAATTTCTAAGGAGACCCTTTCCTCTATACATTCCAATAATTATTATTGTTTTGGGGATATTTTGATGTGGTTTAAACCTCTGCATTATGAGTGATTTAATACTTTCTGTATGATTTTGGAGTCTGAAACGGCGATGGTTGTGTTCAAAACAAGAACCAGGCGTACCTCTTTATTATTTTTTAGTATCATCTGCGTTAGCGGGCGTAAAAATGATCCAATCGCTCTGAAATTTTAATGGTGTATTTAGCCACACCCAGACTTACCTGGTGTATGTTTTGGCTAGTATATAATAACGGGAAGTATGCCAAAGAAAAAACTAAACTAAAAAAATAAGAAGGATCTAAATTGATATAATTCTCAATATTTTTCGTGATTGTAATAAAATTTATAGGATGTCCCAGAATTAACGCAAGATTTTATTTAAATAGAAAACACAGTTTTTAGTATTTTTGTTGTTATTTTTTTATTGAATTTATATAAAGTAAATAGGATATGGTTATTTATGGAATAACACATCGGTCAAATGGCCTCCACGACTTTGCTGGCACATACGCACTCTTTTGTCGAAATTTTCCATGACCATTTGGCATAAATGTGGTTGAATTTCGTTGATGCAGCGTTGAATTTCCTCTTTTAATGCACGGGTGGATGTGGACTTGTTGACATACATCTTTGACTTCAAATAACCCCATAAAATGAAATCTATAGGTGTTAAATCACACGATCTAGGGGGCCAATTCTAATCACCGAAACGAGAGAGTGCACGACCTGGGAATGTCTCATGCAGTATTTGAATTGTTTCATGGGCTGAATGGCATGTGGCACCATCTTGTTGAAACCTCATGTTGGGCACATCAATATCATCCAATTTCGGCACAAAGAACTGTGTTTACGACGCCGAATTGATGTTTCTGGATTTTCAACAACACTCTCACGCACTAGCTTCGATATTGACATTTGAACGGCTTGTTTTTGGACGACCAGTGTGTTTAGTGTCTCCAACTGATCCAGTCTCCCTAAATTTTTCAATTAATCACTTCACAGTTGATGAAGTCAATACACTATTCCGACCATATTTTGTATGAAATTTTCGAACTGCGGCCGCCAAACTTTCATTATTTATGAGATAATTTTCAACAATAAAGACACGATGTTCTATCGTGTAACGCTCCATTTTTACTAACCCTAAACTGTCAGCTGTCAAATTGTTTTTTTTAGGGTTGCCAGCACTTTACTGCAAAAATGGCGGCAAGTTCTAATCTTGCTTTAATTCTGGGACACCCTTTATATGGCCAAAAATTGAGGCTATTGATTCTGGCACCTGTTGTAGAGATCGGGGGGGGGGGGTGGAGAAAAGTTGAATTATGCGGAATTATTTGGCAACATGGCACAATCGATGTCATGGTATCGATTCCTTGAACGTGACAGTTTCATTGGTTTCTATTTCTATTTTTCAGTTGCGTTATTCATCGAGGCCGTTCTGTCACTGACGGTTCCTGTCATCTTCCGATTCTAAGTTTTTATAATATTTATACGCGCCCCTACCGTTTCTCTGAACCAAGTAGTACAGAGGAAATATGGAAATAATAACAATCCTGACGACAACTTTTGTGATTCCGATTTCAGTTTTATCAATCTTTGTTCAATGTTACCTGTATTTAAAACGAAAGTGGTTGGTTTGTCCAATCCTTGTATTTTTTTTAAAACACATTTTTCCCCGAAGGATTTATTTGCTGTCGCTTAGGTTGACGAAGCAAGAATGTTAAATTTGCGTCAAATTTATTAATAATCGACGTTTCGACGCAGTGTATGTCTGCACCAGGTCCTGGTAACAAATAGGAATGATAATGTTTAAAATTAAGTGACAATTGTTATTGGTATTTGTCATTGAACATCACCCTTTGTTTCTCTGCTACCAGACCGTTTATTTATGTTAACTGAAGCGGTTACCTAACACCCTTAAAAATCGGCGGCGATGAACAAAGGAGCATACTGACATATATCTTTACGTTTAAAAATACATATATTTTCAGATGATTTATCATGAATTGTTCAACTGAGAGTGCATAGTTTGGTGGCATTGTGAGATGGCTAGAATACATAGGTAACATGTCCAACTTGCATGGATCAATGCATCAGTGCCCCAAGCTATCTCAATCCGCTCACATCTAACTTCCATCTCGTACTCATATAAACTATAAAACAAGGATCCTGAGTTCATTGTTAGATGAATAGTGTTTGTTGGGAGACCTGGATAGGTGTTAAGTTTTCATAAAATTTATATATGTTTAATACAATGACCTTATATCTACCTCTCTATGCATTCTTCTGTGTCTTACTTAAGTTACTAAATATTGCCAATCATGTTTAACGCCTACATGTTCTTGTCATCAGCACCAGGTGATGACATACACAGTCTGTCGAAACGTCAATTAATAAATTTGATGAAAATAATAACATCTTTCTTTTATCACCAGATCCCTGCGAATAATTTGTCTCATGTCTGAATTATTTATCATGACGTAAGTTAATTTGTGTTATGTTTCCTTTTGTGGTTATATAGTTTGTGCAAAAAAATATGGGTGACTTCAGGTTCTCGTCCCATTTATGATTCTTATTTACATCCCGCTGTTGGGGAATTTCGTCGTTGAATCGAACCTGGTCAAATAAAAATCAGTTTGATACACGACGGTGAGTTTAGGATGCTCTGCGATGGCGGATCGATAGTTTTACTGGCCAATGCGGGTAAAATAGCTACACCGGTTCGAGAAAGTCGATAGTCAGCATCGCCACTTCATCACAAGCGTTACTGATTATAAACAATCTACAAAAAATAAAATATTATAATGTAATTTATTTCGTTCCTTTTCAAACACTTTCGATTATTGACGTTCCTCGAAGTGAGAAGGGTAATAATTGATTAATATTTACGTTGCTTAAGTCGATTGTTTTGTCAAAAAGTTGAATTTTAGTGAGTAAGATGACTCAACAGGTACAATTAAGTATTGCGAGGTAATTATTTATTACAAATAAATACGTAATACATAAGTAATAAAATACATTCTGCCCTATCGGGCAATAAAATCTCGTTCGTACCACGTTTACAGTTCAGCAGTTATTATATATATATATATATATATGCTCGGTACACAGGTTTTATAAATATTTGATTTCCACAATGCTGACGTTTGTACAAACAATGCTCGTAATGTGACTAGATTATATTGCAGTCTCCTTTGAAATATACTGGTTGAATTTTCAGAGGTCGCACGAGATCACCTGAAGAGATTACAAACGTCCGTGTATATTTAACAGTTTAAATCAGGAGGTTCCCAAGTTCGAATCCTGTACATGCCGATACATTTTTTTTACGGCTAATAATTAGTTTTTCGTCCCCGAGTTTCCAGTTAAATGTTGCACCTCCGTGTGTTATAAATTTTAACAGATGAGTTGTAAAACGTGAAAAAGGCGCTGCTCGGGATGTACGAGTATATAAATTATTGAATATGATTTATTTTATTTTCTAGCACTTTTAAATATTGACGAACCCGAACGGCGAGTTTATATTTTGAGCAGGTATCGCACGAGTCTATTGTTTGTCTGTATTAATTACATTCTGCCGTATATAGCAATAAGATCTCATTCATACCACGTTTGAAGTTTGTAGTAAGTAGTTTATATACATAAGGGATATATAATGAATATTTGGTTATACAATGTTGCTGTAAGAAAGTAATACTCGTAATGTAAATAAATTATATTGCAGTCTCCTATATGAAGTATAGTCGCTTTTGAGAGATTCTTTAGAGGCCATGAGAGATCACCTGAAGACATTTCCAGTTAAATTTGCCCGTTTAAATCAACATAAATATTAAACAATTATTACTCTTCTCGCTTCGAGGAACATCAATAATCGAAAGTGTTTGAAAAGGAACGAAACAAATTAAATTATTATATTCAACATTGTATATATTTGAGATGCGTTTTTTTTAATGGTTTTACGACTCTTCCGACTGGTTGTTATAATTGACAATAAACGGAGGTGCTACATTAAGTTAAATTTAAGGATTTAAATCAGGAGGTTTCCGGGTTCGACTCCCCTCCCCCCCCCCCCATCCATTTTATTGTTGGTGAATAATTAACACAATTTAGTTCATAACGATGTAGAAAAATCTCAGTAGAATGGCGTGGTGATTGATGCTCAATCCTACTTTAATTACTAACCACTCCAACGAAAATGGCTCGAAAATCGAAAAGTGTGAAAACAAATCTTTGGACAAGTGTTGACCGAACAATGTTCCAGACGTCTGTAATGCCCCGGCCACCCAAGCACCGATGTGTGACCAAAGCCACCGGCTCGAGGGTGAGTTTCACCCCCGCATAGAAGCCACCCTTAATAGTGGATCAATAGTCCGCTCGGAGCAGCACTGGGCTACGGGCAACCGCTCATTCGGTCCCGTGCTCTTCTGAGGTCAACATGTTCCACAGTTTGGGCGGTACCGCGTTCCCGACATTCGCCGCAGGTAAACTTATTCACTTGTAAATAATACCATTAATTATTACACGATCGTTGTATTATTAATGTCGTACCCGAGTGACTGTTGTTCCGATAAGAACTATGTTTCTCTCATGCGACTCTTACTGTACGAAACTATTTGACATTTCACTGCGAAACTATGACACAACTCAATAATATTTGTGAATTAAATTGTGCTGTTGTTTGCCTATGAGTGTTTCATTCCTTTGTTGAATATTAATAATGCTGTTAATGAAATTGTAATTTTTCAAATAAATATCTTACTTTGAGTTTAATTATTTACAGATAATACAAACATACTGTCATTTCCCCCCCTTTTACTCTAATCATTCTCAAATAATTAGAAAATGTACCGTTCATACGCCTGATATTATTATTATTTTTATTGCATTAGATAATTCTGGTATGAATATTTTATCCTTCTAGGGCTGATTGTAATTTTTTTTCAAATAATGATTTATTATTGAAATAAAGAAGATATTTCTAATATTGTTAGCTTGCTATATTCAACGTAGATACTGTTTTCTTAGAATATTAGTAATATTAATTCATTGATAATTAAACAGCTTTTAATGTCAAGTAGCAAACTTTCCAACAATATCTTCGTTACCCAAACCAACTGTTACCCATTATACCTCTATTAATATGACACATAAACTGCGTAATTTCCGGGCTCTAATTCGTCCGGGAGATCTTTCATCTGGCAGTGTACACGTTCTCTATGGGGGGTCGTTAAAACCATTCAATCGCTATGAAATTGTATAATTAACATTACTCCACAACACCTCTAAATATGCTGATGAGTAATGAGGCATATTTAGCTTACCGGTAGTTATGGGGGGAAAAAAACGTGGAAAAATTCGGGCCCGTTTCGTTCACTTTTAAGTTTTTCCCTGTCCCATCACAGAAGCTGACATTTCAATTCCTCCCTCCCCCCCCCCCGTGATTAAGGACATATTAATACATTAACGTTAAAATAATTTCATGAATGAAAACATTTATCACAATTTCTTATTGCCCAATGAGGCAGATTGAAATTTTATCATAATAAAGTTGTTTTATTATTAAAAAAAAAATAATTTCAATGATCTGAAATATAGACGAAATAGTAACAAAAGACCGGGTCTGAGAACCCTGATCGTTGTGATTTCCGTTCTACGTTTTCTTGATAATTCTGTGAAAACGACACTTTTTTATTTTTCTATGTTTATCAATAATTATTAAAATTTACATAAATTGGGATTGCATTGAGGGGTGTACATCAGGGCAATGTGCTAAGTACTTATTGCAATATTTATTGCATGAGATGCAATTCATTGATTCGCAGTCCGACTGCTGCAATATGTAATTAAGAAAATAAGTAAGGTTTATTATGCCTGCATTCCGCAGGCATTGATTCGTTCATTCGAGGTTTTATTGTCTAACTCCACGAAAGGACACAACTGTTTTTCGTGTTTTCAAGCGACTGAAAATAACACGCTCGCCATATTTTCCTGCTGACAGTAGCCTGCGATAGTTTTTTCTAATATGAAATTAGTCAGGAGGGCTAAGATAGAGGGCGGGTCCCGTAAACAAAGTACTTAATTCATGCTCATGCATTGTTCATGTGTTAACATGCTTCTATGTTTTAATTATACAACGTTTTTCACTTGAATTTAGTATTGTTGTATGTATTAAAAATCTTTTGCTTTGTTCAGTATATATTTTTTTTCTCTCGAATAAACCGCTTTAACGAAAATTCCTGCCTTTTTAACACTCGCCATCTCCTAAACCATTGAATAAGCAGAAGAAAAAAAATCAATAATATTTTTAAAGGTAATTTTGTTTACTTTAGTTTTGTATACAGAGCACGTTTTTCTAAAATCTAGTCTTTGAGATTTTGAGAAAACCCGAAAAAACTTTAAACCACTCCCCCACCCCTCAAACCACCCTCTGGAACTTTTTAGTTCCATCCTCAAACATCTGTACCACATTTCAGAACTAAATAATTTTTTTCCTTCGTTGACTCGACTTAAGAGACCGGTGGTTCCGTCTTGCAGGCACCTGACTGATCTCGCTACTGTCCAGACCTCAAATGTTTAGATATATATATCCTAAACCTATATTTTTTTCTCAAGATTCAAAACTTTAATTTGTCGATCAAGCAAAATTAAATTAAAAGATAATCCAACAAAAAGTTTTGAGAGCAGACTAACTATTGTCCCGTCTCTGCGTGTCTGTTATAAGATAGTGGTTGTAAAAATGACACAATTGGTCAGAAATTTTAATCCTACATCTAGATAGATATATATCGTAAAGCTATATTTTTTCTCAAGATTTAAAATGGATCAAGCTAAATTAAATTAAAAGATAATCCAACAAAAAAGTTTTGAGAGCAGACTAACTATTGTCCCGTCTCTATGCTTGTCTGTTATAAGATAGTGGTTGTAAAAATGACACAATCGGTCAGAAATTTTAGTCCTACATCTAGATAGATATATATATCGTAAAGCTATATTTTTTCTCAAGATTCAAAACTTTAATCTGTCGATCAAGCAAAATTAAATTAAAAGATAATCCAACAAAAAGTTTTGAGAGCAGACTAACTATTGTCCCGTCTCTGCGTGTCTGTTATAAGATAGTGGTTGTAAAAATGACACAATTGGTCAGAAATTTTAATCCTACATCTAGATAGATATATATATCGTAAAGCTATATTTTTTCTCAAGATTCAAAATAAAATAAAAGTCGATCAAGCCAAATTAAATTAAAAGATAGTCCAAAAAAAAAGTTTTGAGAGCAGACTAACTATTGTCCCGTCTCTGCGTGTCTGTTATAAGATAGTGGTTGTAAAAATGACACAATTGGTCAGAAATTTTAATCCTACATCTAGATAGATATATATCGTAAAGCTATATTTTTTCTCAAGATTTAAAATGGATCAGGCTAAATTAAATTAAAAGATAATCCAACGAAAAAGTTTTGAGAGCAGACTAACTATTGTCCCGTCTCTATGCTTGTCTGTTATAAGATAGTGGTTGTAAAAATGACACAATCGGTCAGAAATTTTAGTCCTACATCTAGATAGATATATATATCGTAAAGCTATATTTTTTCTCAAGATTCAAAACTTTAATCTGTCGATCAAGCAAAATTAAATTAAAAGATAATCCAACAAAAAGTTTTGAGAGCAGACTAACTATTGTCCCGTCTCTGCGTGTCTGTTATAAGATAGTGGTTGTAAAAATGACACAATTGGTCAGAAATTTTAATCCTACATCTAGATAGATATATATCGTAAAGCTATATTTTTTCTCAAGATTCAAAATAAAATAAAAGTCGATCAAGCCAAATTAAATTAAAAGATAGTCCAAAAAAAAAGTTTTGAGAGCAGACTAACTATTGTCCCGTCTCTGCGTGTCTGTTATAAGATAGTGGTTGTAAAAATGACACAATTGATCAGAAATTTTAATCCTACATCTAGATAGATATATATATCGTAAAGCTATATTTTTTCTCAAGATTCAAAATAAAATAAAAGTCGATCAAGCCAAATTAAATTAAAAGATAGTCCAAAAAAAAAGTTTTGAGAGCAGACTAACTATTGTCCCGTCTCTGCGTGTCTGTTATAAGATAGTGGTTGTAAAAATGACACAATTGGTCAGAAATTTTAATCCTACATCTAGATAGATATATATATCGTAAAGCTATATTTTTTCTCAAGATTCAAAATAAAATAAAAGTCGATCAAGCCAAATTAAATTAAAAGATAGTCCAAAAAAAAGTTTTGAGAGCAGACTAACTATTGTCCCGTCTCTATGCTTGTCTGTTATAAGATAGTGGTTGTAAAAATGACACAATTGATCAGAAATTTTAATCCTACATCTAGATAGATATATATATCGTAAAGCTATATTTTTTCTCAAGATTCAAAATAAAATAAAAGTCGATCAAGCCAAATTAAATTAAAAGATAGTCCAAAAAAAAGTTTTGAGAGCAGACTATCTATTGTCCCGTCTCTATGCTTGTCTGTTATAAGATAGTGGTTGTAAAAATGACACAATTGATCAGAAATTTTAATCCTACATCTAGATAGATATATATATCGTAAAGCTATATTTTTTCTCAAGATTCAAAATAAAATAAAAGTCGATCAAGCCAAATTAAATTAAAAGATAGTCCAAAAAAAAAGTTTTGTGACAAAAAAAGTGACTAGCTATTAGCCAAGTTATTTATTTTAAAAAACAAACCAGTCACCCATTTGGCATAAGAAATCAAACGAAATGTTTTGATTCAAAAAATTTTGTTTGCGCTTTTATCTACTGAATATCTCTGAAAATAATATGCTCTCGCCGTCCTAGTTTTCACCAAGAAACTGACTGAACAAACCTGTGAACGATTTAAAGATCGTGATTGGAGCCAGTCCTAAATAAGTTTGTAGGGGGACCTTCTCTAAATCATTCTTGCTACATAGATACATATGGTGTTTATTTTCAGGAAACAAAAAAAATACGAGATTCACTCTATATGTATAGTTAATAGTATAATAGTAATAATAGTAAGGTAGTGTTAACCACTAGGGCATGGGGGCAGTCCCCGATACTATGTTCTAGGCAAAACCTATGCAGGGTGTTGTTGAATAAATCTTCAAAATTACATATTGATCATTTTCTGGCAGTTGTCAAAAAATAAACACAATTTCCCCATTCCTGTTTGAACGTAGAGCTTTTTTCTTCTGGCTTGACAATCAAGCTCACTTTCGGTTTACAATGTTTGTTGGCGTATTTTGATTATAATGCCTTTTTGTACCCTTCCGTCGGGTAAAAAAGGCAGGTTAACTATAGATCACTGAATAAAGTGCTAGCAATTTTCTGGTTTAATGAGAATGGAAAGGTTCCAAAATCGAGGCATATGGTTTGCTTCAAGGTTTGAATGGTGGGTTAGAAATAGTTGAATACATGGTTAATAGGAGATTCTTGCAATCGGTTACCACATCAAAACCTGTACAATGGTGTTTCTTGGCCCAAAGCCCCTACCAAAAAAATTTTGGTTTTGCGCAGCTTACAATGTCTTGAAAGCTGGGACCGAGACCGGGTGTATTGGTAGTGGCCACTACTAAAATAGAGGAAGTGGAGAAAAATAAGACAAAACAGCTTGTGTATTAATACTTTATATATTTTAATTGTAAATATAGTATATTTTAAATATAGTACTCAAATTATTGACCTATAACTAATTGATGTTCTTTTAGTTTAGGATACAAAATCCACTTCATAAGATTTTACTGTTGGTTATAATAGCATTGACCAGGAATGATTTCTGGTCAATAATTTTTAGCAATAATTGATATTGATTTATGATATTTCTATTCCAAATGAAACGACTCATAATTTGTTTTAACAGAGATTTCTTCGTCATTTATTTATTTATTTATCATTTATAACTTAAAACATATACTTTATTTATTTATTTCTATTAATTGACAGTAATAATAGTAAGTTTTCTTATGTGAAAGTGTTATTAAATAAGATTTTTTTTTTGATTTCAGGCTATGTCAACTGCAATACTAATCCCATTCAGAGTCTCACACAAATCCACGGTAAGATAAAATAACTAGTACAATTGTAGTTGTTCATATATCTACTTAGAAAAACAGTAATACGATCTACTTTAAAAAAAAACAACAGTAATATGGTCGTAGCATCGTAGCATTAAACTACAGTAGAACAATAGGACAATGCATCATTCCTTTACAATATTTATTCGTTTGAAAATAATTATTTTAAATTTAGTATTACTGCAAACTAAAAGAAAAAAAATACAACTTAATGTACCAAACTGTTACCTTTAAAAAATCCTTTGATTGTTAAAAGCACTAACCATGCTGGGCGATAAATAAATAAAAAACTGCCATTAAAACATTGAAAAAAACTGAAATATAATTTAGGTCCTAAAAAAGACCGTTTTTTGGGTCCAATTTTATTGACCCGCAGTCTTTTTTTAATTTTAGTTCATTGTATAAACTTTTATTCGCTAAGTCAGTTATATTTTAGAACTTTATGCTTACTATTTTAATTTGCATCACCAGCCTAATAATTTAAAAATTAATATGTTTTTAAATATATTTTTTTTCATTGGAGCCCATCTCTGTGAACCTTTATATTATAACAACTATTCATGAAAACAAGTTTAGATTCACTGCTTATCAAAGGATTTTATTTGACAGAAATGGATTGGATGGGGTCCACTCATTCTGTTAAAGAAAATTAGTAGCATTTTAAATAAAAAAAACTAGCAACCCTGGTCTAGAGGTTAATACTAAGGCAATGAGGAT
Source organism: Acanthosoma haemorrhoidale (assembly GCA_930367205.1). Taxonomy (NCBI): domain Eukaryota; kingdom Metazoa; phylum Arthropoda; class Insecta; order Hemiptera; family Acanthosomatidae; genus Acanthosoma; species Acanthosoma haemorrhoidale. The sequence continues at coordinate 31,107,211 of OV884009.1, read as the reverse complement.
TATCTTACACTGACACTGTTAGACCTTCATGTACGTTAATGGTGTAACATCTGCGGTGTCAAACTTGGTTGGTCTTTTGTTACACAGCCTTGAAGGGATTAAAAGTGGGTGGAATTAATTATTATATTATAATGTTCAAGAAAATTTCTTTTATGGCATTAATAAAAATGAATCATCACTCTGTCTTGTAGTGATATTTCAACTGTGACAATTTTACTAAAAGGCCCATATATAAGTACGTAAGTTCTTGTCAAAGTACAGAAAATATACAAAACTTAGTAAAGTGTCCAGACAGCAGCAAACACTTCCCATTCTATAGTTTGACTTAATAAGTTTTTAAAAACTTATTACTAAGTTTGTAAACAACTTTTTTTTTTTCTCTCTCTCTCCCTCTCCCCCCCCCCCTCTCTCTCTCTCACTCACTCACTCACTCACTCACTCTTTCTCCCATAGCCTTGATAAAACCATATATATACATATACAATGATGGCTCCATTTCCAGCTTCCCTAAGGATTAAATAGATGTGGCTAGTTGTGGCTCTCACTGTTGTGTAAGGGGAAATTAGTGTGAAGTTGTGATTTGAATACAGAAACAGTGAATCTGATCTAGATATTTGTTATAAAGATTGAATGGTGATAACCGAAAAACTGACACCCCCCCTCCTTAGTATCTGAGTGCCGTCTACTAACTATAAGGGAAAACAATATTGACATTTTAATGTAGGTTTACATTATGATTTAAAACAAAATATCCATTTATTCTTGTTTTGAAAACGATAAGCTCTACTTCTAAAGTGATTTATATAAATATCATTTTATTAATTTATTAGAATTTGGCTTTACTAAAAGCCTTGATAAACCCAATAAATCTAGTACCTTAGTAACTTTTTTTATTAGAAAAGATTTTCACATTAGTCATCAGAGTGATTCCACATTATAAATATGTCATCCGCATATTTGTGGAATTAATTTCTTTGCATTTATTCTATGTGAATGGTTGGTTTACTTCTAACTTGGTAATTATTTTAAAATATAAATTACATAAAGCATAAAAATGGTATGTATCCTGCCACAGTATGTATCCATGTCTATTACTGTGCTTTGTATCTTTTATTTTTCTTGCTATTTTGAAAATTATTTGTATAAATAACTGCTGCAAAATGCTTCTCATCACCGATACCATTTTTATTTACAAACAACCCAAATTTACAAGTTGACAACCAAAATAAATATGATAGAGGAAGACAATAAGGAACATATGATCTAGATGCATAATAGTTATATTATTATTTTATGTCAATCCACTTTCACAAAGACAAACAATCCATCCCAAGTAAGAATTATATGAACTGGAATTTAAATCACTAATCTAGTCTAATTTAAATGACCACAGTATTAGGATCTCTTTACATTTTCTGTATGTGTTGCCACATCATCAAGAATAGTGTCCCTAATTTGAAAGATACTATGCATAAATAACTGCAGCAGTTTTTACAACTGGAAAGCAACTATGCATAAATATTCATACCACTCCTGAGTTTAACAATAATCAATAATTAAGTGAGGGATTAAATACCCTAGTATATTGAGCCACTTATATCAGAAATATCCTCCCATCTCTTCGGAACCCAATTGTAATCTAGTTTCAACTAATTAAAGATGTGATCAGCATGGAATTGAATAGGAGAGTTTACTGTGATGAAGGAAAAATCGATTTTAATTCAATTGTTTTCTACTGTTAAAATAGCAGTAGCATGGATATGGGTACGACATATTGCCTCAGTGGATAACAATGGCCTTAGGCCTGGTGTTCGGACCAACAAAACCGTATATGTCCACCCCTCTTTTATCTATCTCTCTATTATTAAAATATTTAAAATAAATCTTGGGCTAAGCTTTAATGACAGGGGTTACAACCATTAATGCAGTGGTTAATGGTGAATGGGTCTAGGGTCGATCTGGATTAATGTTAAGATGACAATCTCTATTTTGGTTTTATTGACTGAATTCACCTCCTTGGCCAAGTTGCTGCATTTGTGAAACGTAAGTGGACCCCAGGCTTTTTTCCATCTGAAATTTTGTTGGGAAAGCCAGATATTGAACCCATGTCTTTTTAGTTATTCCTCAAGTGCCATTGGACGATAGAGGCCCGGAGACAGTGGAATTTGTTAAAATATTTTGTTGTATATTTTGAAATTCCATTACAAAACCCTTGGTGAATCTACTTTGAGAAATTTAATTTGATAGCTCGACTCATTTGAGTAGTTAGAAAACTGGTATTTTAATATAATTACTCTATTTTTTTAGAAAACAATACTACATGGTTTCAGAGGATGCTAGTTTTGATTTTGTGAAGAATGCAGTAATATACTTTTTAGTACATTTCAGGTTCTTTATTATTTGTTTTTGTTAATTTTAGCTACATCGAATTCTTTAATACTTTAATACCCTATTCAGTTTATAATTTCTATGCACAACAAAATTATCTCTATTTTCAAAAGTTAAAATCATGTACTCACTTTTAATTGTTACTGAACTCGGCATGAAAATGTTTTTATCCTTTCAGGATATTAATTTCATTTGCCTGGCATACAATAAATTTAATAGGAAAAAACAATTATGAAGACTTATTTTATTAATAAAAAAATCATGGTATTTTCATCAGTTATTGTTTTGTAAATAAAAATAAATGTTTCATCCTGAAAAAATATCTATCCACAAGGCTTCATTATATAATAATTTTCCACTTTTAATTATAATGTTTTTTTTAAACAAAACTAAATAAGGTTATAAGAACTTAAAATAATGAACAAAATAAATAATTTAAAAATTATAAATTACTGAGAAAGTTCAATTTTACTTTGGATCTCTGGAATAAAAAAACAAAAAAAAAAACAAGATTCTACTGTTGTATATTTTTTTACTTAAAAGAAATTGAAATCTTATGTATTCAAAATATGTTGTTATATACATGCAAATAGAAAATTAACTTTATAATAGATTTTACTTTAAATAAATTTTAGGATGTATGGATCCTCAATAGTAATTATTTGACACAATTATTTTTGTTTTTAGCAAAAAGTCCCTATTTTCCTGGTCTTGATGATCAGTCTGGTCTGATGGAAGAACAAACTGGACAAATCGTTGAAGTTCATCAAACACCTTCACCTTCTAGAAACCCAGCCCATAATCAAGTTGCAGAATCTGGAGAACGATATTCGAGAAAAGTATTTGTAGGTGGCCTTCCTCCTGATATTGATGAAGGTATAATAAATTAGTTAACTTTTTTTAATAGTAATTGGTTTAGTATGGTTAATTTTTGTTAGTTTAATTTGTTTTTTAATAAATTTATATTATAAATTTACACTTACATATTTTCAGACGAAATAACTGCAAGCTTCAGAAGGTTTGGACCACTAGTTGTTGACTGGCCTCATAAGGCGGAAAGTAAATCGTATTTCCCCCCAAAAGGATATGCATTCTTATTGTTTCAGGTTAATATTAATTTATTAAACTTAAATAAAATCAATAATAGTAATTATTGGAATAATAGTAAATTGACATCCCTTGCCATAGTTTTATGTTATAATTAATACTCATATTTATTGATCTATTTACACAATTTATGGTGTTAGAATAAACAGAATTTTTTATTTTATTCTAATTTGTTTTGAATCCACATACTTTGTTAAATTTCAGTTGGAATGTTAATCATTTTCATTACAAATCATCAGGTTCAGTGAAAATTCATGCAGTAAACATTTAACGTTTGCGAAGGCTAACATTTCCTTAATAGGTCCAATGTTTCCCCATTGGAATAGAAAATTTTCGAATGTCAAGTTAAACAAAGTTTAAGCTTGTTAAAATTAAAATCAATGTAAAATGAATAAAGTGTTACTAATCAATGCTATGTAGGGAATTAGACTTCATATGAGAGGCTGTAGTAAAAAACAAATGTTATGTAGAAGGTAGGGTGGGCAATGATGAAATGAATTCTTGTTTTGTAGCTTCTTTTTGCATCTGGATTATTATTTTCTTATTGGAAGCTAATTTATTTATTGGACATATTGGATCCAAACTCTTCTGGATTTCATACTTTTTTTTAGTGAAACCTCATGAGACATCAAGCAATTTTAACTGATGCTAAGAAATCAACACCTGTTGCACATTACCAAATTGAGTTTTCTTTATATTTTGTTGATCTGAATGTAGTCTCATTTATGAAAAAAAATTGCTTAACTGGATCCAAATTTACTCAGTCTAAGTAATTAAAAAATGTTCTCGAAGATAGATGTTCAATTAATTTAGATGAAGGGGATGTTCTAAAACAAAAGTTGTTCACGTTTGCTGAGGCTGTATTAATTTTTTTGTTTGAATACTTTTATAATTATATTACCAATAATACAATAGATTGAAACCAATTTATTCAATTCATATATATTTTCATTAATAATTATTTTAATATAATTTTTTTGCTCAGCAAAGAAAGAATTATAAAACTATAATAAAGTTATGAATTTGTTTTCTTAATAAAAACTCAGATCTAAGTTAACCTTTAAGCTCATTATTTGGTATTTTTTTTACAAAATTACTTCTTTATGTCGTTAAATGGGCTTTTTATAACAATAACAGTAGTAACTATAACAATTTTTTGTTAATCATTACTTTGAATAATTAAAAATGGTTTGAATGATGGATTTAAAAACACAGCATATTAACGTCTGACCTGGGAATTGGACCCAGATCCTTTTTGCTTTACATATGGTAGCTATTCATATATATATATAGGTTCTATTTTTACTACTCTCTTTAGTAAATATCAGAGTTAGGACATAAGAGAGAAGTGAAAAAACTTAATCATTTAAAATAATAATTAAATATAAAAAAAAATAAAAATGAATTTACTCTGGACCTAAAGGTTATTAGGTCCCTTGTGTCCTACAAAGGGATTTTGGTTTTGAGTACACTTTCTAATCATAAAGAAACTGTAAGTGAGAAGAAACCAAATATTTATTTTAAAAATATATCTAGTTGAAGTAATTGAAAGTCCTTCATTTAAAACCACAAAAAATATTTATTTAATTTAATAAATGTTATTGTTTCCTTATTCTGAAAAACTCACCTAACTTATTTAATCTAGCTTCATACCTTATATCTATGATAATAATGCACACAACCTATACTCATTATTGTCTCTAAATACTACTACATCAATAACCAAAAAACAATATATCATTAGATTTTTTTTTTTAACAATATTAGCTAATCATAATTTTAACTCTAAAAAGTTAAATATAATTACTCCTAAACAATATATAAATTATCAACATTAACTAAACAGTATCCATATTTACCATTATTCTCAATAGATTTCAATTCAGGGAAAAATTTTAAATTAAATAAAAGTTATCATTTAAATTTAATTTTATCAATTCCTTGTTAAATTTATTAAACCGTTCTTAAACAAATTTAATTTAGTTATTTGACTTTATTTATTGCATAATTATATACTATATTTTAATATAAATAATTTTTATTAAAATATGTGAACTGTGTTTTGTTCGGTTAAATTAATTAGTATATAGACAATTGTAGTTTGCTGCCATTAATTTTTATTATTATAATCATATTCAACCCAATTATTTATTCATCTCTTACTTATTGTTACATTCCCTCAAATATTTTTCTTCATTTAAAATTAGCAATTGTTGTTTTAACTGCAATTGTCAAGTACTAATTTATGTAAGACTTTTTTTTAACTGTGCTGACCTTATTTTTTTTAATGGCTAGGCTAGCTGAATAATATTAAGGATAGGATACCTTAATATTATTCATAGGAAACCAATACTGCAAAATCAAGATTTGCTGCCATTAACATTTCATTTACATTTCATCTTGACTATTTTATCATTGGTACTCCATAGTTTGTAATAAATTTGTATTATTTTATTCTTTAATTAACTTTATTTCTCTGGTACCTTTTTGAATATTTCTCTTTGAATGTTAAGTATAATCATTTTTACGGATTGCAAACTACTTCATGCTTAAGTCTAGGACCAAAGTGTTGTGGATATTCCTTTTAATCATGTCGTTGGTTATAAACTTGTTATCAATTATCAGCTGTTCTATGATAATCTTAGCGTTATTTGCACATGTTGAAACTATAGTGGGAAAAAGTTGATGGTTGTCATACTCAAATAATTGTCTTTCTATTGTGTGTGTTCATTGCGTTCAACAGAGCCTTAAGTAAAAGGTTATTCATTCTTTCTTTTATGTCAATTTATTGAACAGAATATTAATTAACATTATGGATCAAATTCCTTCTCCCAATAAAGAAGGAGCCTCTCAAGAGTGGAATAATTAGCTCAAGACATTCCAAAATTTCATCTCATTAGTCATTGATGTACCAGAACCTGATTAACTCAAAGTACTAACTAATTTTATCTCACAAGTATACAATATAATCAGTGATTGTCCAGCTTATGATGATGCTATCTGTTCCTTGAAAAGTGTTAATGTTAAACGCATAAACGAAATATTTGCTCATCACAAATTAAAAACTAGACACCAGAAGCCCGAGGAGATAATAGACAGGTATCTAGAGGCTCTAAAAAGCCTATCGAAAGAGTGTTGTTTCAAGGCTGTGAGTGTTGAAACAAATAGAGATGACAATATCTGAGATGCTTTTATTGATGGTTTACAGTCATCGGGTATTCAACAAAGACTGCTGGAAAACCACACTATAACCTTAGAAGAGGTGATAAGTCAGGCAAGATTCCTAGAACTAGCTCAACATCAATATGAGCAGTATCAAACTGCATTAAATGCTGTCGATGGCAGCTCAACACCCAAGCTGGTCTCAAACAGCTCAGATGAGGGTTTATCTCAGGAAACAATGACAGGTGCTCTTTCATCCAAGGGTTATTTCTGCGGCCTGGAGAGGCAAGCAAGAGTTGTCTGCCTGGCACCAAATGCGGTAACAAAGGTCACTATCAAAAAGTATGCAGGAAAGGGTATTCTAAATCTTCTCGATCACTTAATAAGAAGATGACATATACTACATACATATATACATGGGAAGGAGACAGGCCATATACGATGTTTGAAATGTGCAGCAGGTTGTGTTAGTTTATGCGGAAACCTTTCAGAGTCATAAATGGTGTGAAGCCTTTTACGGATTCTTACTAGTATCGTCACAGCAGAAAAACTCCAAGGCTTCAAAATATATTTGAATGATGTGACTCTCTGTGGACGGGATCAAAAGGAGCAAAGTTAATAACCTTAAGAAGTTTATGGATGCTGTTTCCAAGTACAACCTTAGGTTGAACATGGAGAAAAGCTATTGTTCTTTAAAAACAACCTACTTTCTTGGAGATGTCATCAGTTGATAATCGATTAGGGCAGATCCTCTATGTCTCTAACCTCTCCGTGACTTACCTATACCTATGAATACAGCTTCAATCCGCTGACGCCTCGGCATGTTTTCATATTATGCTCAATTCGCTACAAAAATCCAGTGGCTGCTTAGAAGTCCATTCCCATTGACCACTAAAGCACATTCGAAGGTTTGGAAACAGAAATAGAAAAAGCTGCCATCTATTCTATTAATCATGACACAATTCAGACGGTCGAGACAGATGCCTTAGATCTTGTTAATGGGGCGAGGTTGTCCCAAGAAGGTTGGCCTGTAGCATTCTTTGCTTGATCCCTTAATAAATTAGAACAAAATCATTTGTCTATCAAGAAAGAAACCTACACCATAGTAGAAGCTTGACACTAAAGACACTATCTAATAGGAAGGCATTTCAGGCTTATAACCGATCAACAATCTGAATCTTTCATGTTTTGCAATAAAAATGTAGGGAAACGAGGGAATAACGAGAAACTAATAATACACTGGAGACTCACAACTTACAAGTATGAGATTATATACAGATTTGCAAGGAGAACAAAGCAGCAGTCCCTTTATGAAGTATATGCTGTTCTATTGGCAACAACATTTTGTTACTGAGAGAACTGCATGAAAACCCTCTGACACCTGGGAGAAACTTGAGTTTACCATTTGGTTTAAAGCAAAGACTTAGCATTCGCTCTCGATGAAATTCGAGAAGTTACTTCATCTTGTCCAGTGTGTGCTGAAGTCAAACCTCTTTTTTGCAGGAATCAAGGCCATGTCATTAAGGAGATACAACTTTTTGAGCAGTTAAACATGGATTTTAAGGGTCCCCTACTGATGAGTTGTGGGGTTAGGTATGTTTTAGTGATAGTGGACGAGTATTCACACTTTCCATTTGCATACCTGTGTCCTAACATCAATGCCAGCACTATCATTTAAAAACGTAGGGAAATATTTTCCTTTTCGGGATTCCGGCTGATCGAGGCTCGAGTTTCATGTCTCAGAAGCTCAAGTCCTCTGTCTCTGAAGTGGGCATAGCCACAAGCTGAACAATCACTTATGATTCTCAAGAAAATGATCAAGGTGAACGTTATGTTGAGATCATTTGAAAATCAATTGAATTGGCTCTGAGGAATAGACAATTTGATACATGAATGAACAGAAAAGAAGTTCTGCCAGAATCGTTAAGCTCCATCCGCTCACTCCTCCAATGAATATCAACTCTCGGAACCTTGATGCTATCATTGTTCATAGAAGCCAGCCCAGTCCTTATGATGACACCAGTTTGCCAATCTAAATATAACCCTCTTGTCGAACAAGTGTTATGGGCGGAGTGAAATACTGACATGTCAGATTTGCAGACATGGGATAAACAAATGTATTTAACAAGCACCTCACACCAGTCGTACTTCAGAATCGTCAGTCTTCAGAAGCACAAGAACCAGCTTTGACTCCGACGACTAGTCCTAGAGCTGCAACAGAAAAGGAACCAGTTCTAGACACCCCACACTAATTCTTAGAGGAGGTTGAAGTCATAGAACAACCTTTAGCAGGATCTGAAACAAATCCAACCGTACCCCAAAGGCAAGAAGCATGCAGAAGTAATAGGGAACAAATAACTCCGGTTTACTTAAGGGATTTTATCACTCACTAGAAGGGGGCTGAATGTCTTGGGTTATAAACTTGTTATCAATTATCAGCTGTTTTGTGATAATTTTGTTAATAAGCATTGTTTACACATGTTGTAACAATAGTGGAAAATGGACCAGAAGGTTATCATACTCAAATAATTATCTGTCTATTGTGTGTTCATTCTTTTCAATAAAGTCTTAATGAAAAGGTTATTCATTCTTTATTTTATGTCAAATCACACCATTAAAAATATTGCAATTTATATATCAAGGCACAAATTTTTTTAGGATAACATTTTTGGAGTAGATGACCGCCCCCAAACATACTGTTGAAATTTAAATTTTAAGTTTTATAATTTAAAAATTAATGCGAAACTTATGTGTTATATTTCAAGATGTTGTTTACTTCACAAATCTGTGATGTTTTATATCTTATCACTTATTACTTATTAGTTGATGTTATTATTATTTCAGGATGAAAGCTCAGTTCAGCAACTCATAGATGCCTGCATACAGGATGAAGATAAATTATATCTTTGTGTCTCTTCTCCAACAATTAAAGATAAGCCTGTGCAGATTAGACCATGGAGGCTTTCTGATGCAGATTTCGTCTTAGATGCATCAATGCCTCTAGACCCTAGAAAAACAGTTTTTGTAGGTGGCGTCCCTAGACCTTTAAAAGCTAGTAAGTTGTTTAGAAAATTACTTATTCAATAATAGTTGTATAGTAAAAAAAAAATATTTTTCACAGTGAATTAAGAGCATATATATATTGCAGCGATAAATTTAATTTATGCTCCATCTTTAAACCTATATTGCAATTATTCTTATATTTATAGTAAAGAAAAATCCTTTTACCTATATTATACTATATTTTCCTTTCCAATAAATAAAATATAAAAAGTTAAAAATCAATTTTTATACCCAAAAATTTATTTTACTCAAGGGCATGTTCAACAATTTAAATTACCATTCTCAGGGGTTGCAATATAACTACAAAATAGTTTTACCAAAAATGTGATAATCCAAGTGCTATAAAATTAAGTAAATATTTCTAGAAATATCAAGGTGCTTCAATATTTTTGAGGTAGAGTGTATTCAGTATGCAAATTATATTTGATGTGTTGCTTAGTGGATCATTAAAGTATTTTATTGGGTGATAAATAGGTATCAACTTGAATATTTACATATTTTTTTCACGTCTGAACTCATCGAATAAAACATCTGTAAGGTAACTGTTTCAATATTGTCTATCGGACCTAAAAATAGTGCCATATTTTTATTTTGTTTCAGAATTTAATAGTGAGTTATACAGAAAAAAATAATCTTAGTGGATGTTACAGTTTGGTATCATCAAATAAAAATAAATATTAATACTGACTAATCTTAACTAATACTTTTATCTTTGTTTAGTCGAGTTGGCTATGATTATGGATAGACTTTATGGCGGAGTTTGTTATGCTGGAATTGATACTGATCCTGAGTTAAAATATCCAAAGGGAGCAGGAAGAGTTGCGTTCAGCAACCAACAGAGTTACATTGCAGCGATTAGTGCAAGATTTGTGCAATTACAACATGGTGATATTGATAAAAGGGTAAATAATAAATAAATAATTACTACTAGCCATGGCCTGTAATCCCACTGGTTTTATAATTCCTAACCAAAGGAAAAATATAGTGACAGGGCCAGGATTCAACCCCTATAACCATTTTTTCCTTTGACTAATATTGATAATAATAATAACCAGAAATATTGTATTAATTGAAACAGATGGAACAGTAGCTCATATTTTATTTATATAGAAACATGTACTACATGGGCACATTCTGCAGTTTTATTTAATAATAATAAAAATTATATCTTCTGTTTTAAGGATGATATCCTGTTTTTTCTCTTCATCTCAAATTCTACAACACGGTGCAAATTTTGACCACTCAGCTCTTTACCCTGAGCAAGTGTCCTTGAGAGGATTTAAAGGGGCTATTTTTTCCTCTTTATTTGTTCTCAATCCTTCTTGAAGTCTTCAATATTCTCTACTTCATTCAGTGTTTTATTATTAGATACGGACCATTCTGCTCTTTTTTCTCCCTTGTAAAGTTATCTCTACTCGTATTCTTTTTACCTAACCTTTACCATGTTGAATACATCTTAAATTCTGTGATTCAATGATGTCTACCATGTCTATCAATTCATTCTAGTCTTTATTATTCATAATTTACAGTGGTTTAAAGGTATTGTAATTTTTATTCTATAATTCATTCATACATGCGAAATAAAATTTGAAAATAATTGAAAAGAGTTTTTAATATGATTGGCTAATATCTTAGAAAATAAATCTAAAATGGCATAACAAGTAATAAGAATTTGTATTTTCTGATTAATGATCTAATGAATCCTTTAGTGTCAAAAGCCACACCACACTGCCTGAGGGTTAGTTATTTACAGATTGTTAATTTTTTCTGATTACTTTTGGCTCTTTGATGACAGCCTGGAGTCAATTGAATTCATTTTTATAAGTTCCCATCTCTCATTTCAACAGAACAGAATTTACGTTAGTCTTAAAAACTCTTTAATTTATTCTTAAATTCTTAATCTGTAGATGAAATTATTTGGACCACTAATGTGAAGCAGCTATGCAAAGACTCCCTTTGCTTTGATTATTATTGATACGTATATCCTCCTATGTGCCTCCAATCTCAGAAATAATGGTCCCAAGCTTACTCTTCAATTGTGTTACCAGCAAATGAGATATCTGTTTTCATTCAATTAATCATAAACTCCTTAGTTTTTCAACATTTATTTTTATGTCCATATTGGCCCATTTTTCACTGAGATTGGCCAGTTTTGGAAGGATGTAACTGGAAGCACATACCCACAAAATCGAGATTTTTGATTATTTCTACAAGGTCCCTCTGTATAACTCTCTTTTTACTGTCTACTTTACCCATAACTCCTTGTAAGACAATCAGGAAAATAATTAAAGAAAGCTTACATCTTTGCTTCACACTTGACTTTATCCGAAAAGAGGCAGAAAGTTTTCATCTACCCAGTAATTGACTTTGGAATCCTTAATACCTGCTTTTAACCAAATTTATAGTATTCTGAGGGAAAGCAAATGCTTCCATAGCCCCCTCCACTCAGCAGCTTAGTCATTTGAGTCAAAGGATTTCTTGAATTTTACTGAGACTTTGTATAAATGTTTGGTATTTGTATAATTGTTTTACTATTAGCCTTCCTCTATTTATTATGTTGATACATGACTTTTTCTTTCTCAGTTCTCCTTGTTACCTTTTAAGGAGACGATAAATTTGAACATATTTTTCGTGTTATGGAAAGCAGCATTATCCATATAACATTGTTACAAACTGATAAATCTCTTTTCTTGGGGGCATGGTATTCCCTTCCTCTGATCCTCTGGTAAGGCCTCCTCCCTTCAGAACTTTTTGAGCAAGATAAGAAAAACTTCTGCTAGATTTTTCAGATCACATTTCTTTATTAAGGGCTTATATTATCAAGTCAGGGGCTTTTATCATTGCCCAATATATTGGTAACCCTGATCTCATCCTAATTCATCTCACCTTCCATTCCACAGTTATTTCTTGTGCTCCCTACCTCTATATCTGAAGTTAACATCTTCCCACTTTGGCTCTTCACTGGCATTCCTGCATGGTACTTTTAATCCAGTAGTGTTCTTGTGTGCTCCCTCTCCCCCTCTCTGGCAAGGTCCAAGGGGCAGATACAAAATTAAAAGGTTTGGAAGGATGTGAAACCACTAACCCAAGGGTAGATAATGTACCCTACCTCAGATATCTAAGGTTTTGAAAAACTATAGGACTACATTGGAGACTTCACATGAGTGGTACAATAAGTTCTTCGAGCCATGGTGCTTATCATTCACTCCTTGGAGGGATTTTAGTTTTATACTTTATTATTACCTGTAATAATGTGCTATAGCACATATAGCCTTGGGAGGTGATTTTATTGTTACAGACAATAACCTCCCAGATTCCTTTAGACTGTTAAATAATATTTAAAAATGTTGCTGCATGTGTTTGTTTTTACGTTTAGGTGGAAGTTAAACCATATGTTCTTGATGACCAGATGTGTGACGAATGTCAAGGACAAAGGTGTGGAGGGAAATTTGCACCTTTTTTCTGTGCTAATGTAACTTGTCTACAGGTAACTTACATCTTTTAGTTTTATGTTAATACTCTAAGAAACATAACATTATCAAGGTCTACATAAATATTACATATTTACAGTTAAATTATTATATTATAATAATTTGATTGACATTTATTTTAAGGAATAACTTATATGAAAAATCTGTTCTATCTACTTAACTACTCCCCTCTAAGTAGTACATGCACTAAGTAAAATCCAGGGTCACGGTAAACTAGCCATCAATAGTCAAACAACTGGGCCATGTACATGTAATCTGTCTCAATTAGTTTAATGATACTTTTTTGACTAATTTTCTTTTATTCTTGATTATGAAATTTACTCTGAAGAAAGACAAAAAATACATATTTAGATTCCTGAGAATAAGACGTCGCGATACCTAATTTTAAAACATCAAAGTACAAGTTTTTGATAACATACCATTGTAAATTTGACAAATTTGATAATCTAACAACAGTATACAAGGCGATTGTTGGATTACCGTGACCCTCCTGTATTTGTTGCAACAGAGGTATATTTTAAAATGATTATTGGATAAAACTTGTTTTCATGCAGTAGTTTCTGTCGCTCATGTACTGCTGAATACAGTCCAGTGACTTTACTATACTTATTGTTGAGAAACTGTATTTATAAATGCATATTGGGTGAAACTTGTTATTCATGCTGTAGTTTCCATGCTGTAGTTTCTGTAACTGTCTGCTGAATATAATGTTTATGTAACTACATGCGCTTTTAACCAATATTTTACGTATCATATTATTATTTCATAGCACCTCATTAATGAGCCGAGACTCCCTTCGCCAGATTATACCAGGCCACTATGATTTATATATTTATAGAGTAAATGGGAACAGTTATTCAAATTATACAAAAGTTTTGTTTTAACAGTTTCATGGGAACATTGATTTTTAAGATAGAAAAATTTAAGTTATGTCTATTGTTATTGTGACTTAATTAAAATTTTTAAAGGAAAATATATCATAACATTTTAAAAGGTAAACAACCTTCAAATAAATGTTGTGACAATTGAAAGAACTCTTGACTTAGTGATAATTCACTGTTTGTGACTCCTAATTTGTATTTTGATCTAACAAACTAAAATGTTCAATTTCTCAATTTTAAAATAACTGGTATAAAATAATTTTTATTTTAAGTTTGAAAATATCAGTTAATATTTTTATAAAGTTTAGGTACTGATTTACTAAATGGCAATATTGATGTTCCATTTTATAACAGCACCCTAATCCATTTAGCCTATATGGTTAATTAAAATGAACATATATTTATATATATATATATATATTGATTTTAACCAAAACATAATAATAAATAAAAAAAAATATTTTATTTATGTCAATTATCTTTGAGTAAAGCACTTAGTTATCTGGTTTGTTGTTGTTTTTTTGTTAAGAACTGGACACAAGATGTTCATTAATTACCTCAGACCAATCAGCTATTAGACGTTTTTGTTTGGGTATATTCATTGTACTCCTTCAAACTTAAGGCAAAGGCAGGAAACGTAGAAAACGTTTTCAGAAATAATAACAAATCAAATATAAAAAGTATGCTTTCTTACTACTGCAGTATAATTTATATATTTCTTAAATTGCAGGACTAAAATTTAATACTTAAAGATATCTTGAAACAAATTTAAGTGTTTTACATGCCATAACAGGAAAAAAATGTAAATAACTTGACTAAATAAAGTGGGGTGTCGTTCAATGGAAAAGTAGCTAGTTTTTAAATCAATGCATTTTATTAGAAAGAATGCTTATGTCTCATAAATTATTTAAAAAATATTCAAAAGTACCAAGTTTTGAAATCAGTGTGTTTTATTGGAAAGAAAACTTCTATTTCTCAAAAATATTTTGAGTCCCTAATAGTATATTTAATTCTAAAAAATAATATGATTTCTTGTTTTATTTTTATGCACACATTTTATTTTACTTTAATTTACATTTTATTAACTGGTATTAATTTCATAACTTTTTAAATTAAATTATTTAATGTTTTGTAATTTTACACATAGTAGCCCAAAATTTGAGTAATACGTTAATGTTATTAGTTTCAATTAACTTGCAGGTTTCAATACCTGTGATGTATTCTTTTTCTGCCTGGCTACTGCTTGTAACGGTTCTTCCTTCACATATTCTTTCCTCATAATGATCTAGATATTGAATTTTTGAGGAGAATAAAATCCTTCTGTAATCTCTTCAAAAATTTGGTAACCAGAAAATGAAAGTAAGAGGTTAGAAATAGTGAAGGAAAAAGCAACTAAAGTAGTGACCCTGCACAAAAAAGACAAATACATCTTGGATATTATTGTGCCTATATTTTGAAACAGTTTGCTTATTCTACTATTTTTAGATGTATAACAACTACTTGAATGTGATTAAAAATCTTATATAGTATTGTATGACATCAAATTAAAAATTGCTAGATAAGCGATAAATAAGTCTAATAAGAATGATTACTCATCAGGAATGATAGTCATTTACTATATCTCCACTACTTAATCAAATTTCTCTTATGTTTTTCGTTTAAAAACAACATTTCTTTGCTTTTATAATAAATGTATTTATTTAGTGTAAAATTAAATCTTGGTTTAGTAAATATTATTCATAAGCTTAGTAAACTAACTATTAGTAGTATTGTATATTTACTTATTTTTTGTTTGTTTATAGTTTAAAAGAAATTGAACACTTAATTGCATGAGAATAAATTTTTCCCATTTCTTGAAAAATGGAGAGTTTGCAGTAAACCTTCTTTGAAATTAAACACTCAGCATATTATACAGTTTAGGTAGGAGACATAAGCCATTTTAGTTATATTTGCATTTTTGGAATCAAACTAATTGTCTGAATTTTATATTGAATTATACCACTAGGTTCAACAAAATTGTTTATGTTTTACATTTTTTTATGTCTGTGTTGTAAAATATTGATACCTAAAAATAAAGAGTATTTCACATTTTCTGCCGGCTTAGTACAGGCCTGTTGATAACTCAAATTCCTCTTTAGGCTCTTCTTCCCAGTTTTCTTCTATCCATCTTCTTATTTTGGTTAATCAGATTTTTTGTATACCACTTGATATTTGGATTGGAGTATAATCTACTCTAAAATTTGGTAGTAGAAGATGGAGAGGGGACACCCTGAACATAAGCTGAAGAAGCATCCGTTTTTACCAAAAGAAAAAAAAACCAACAGCAATATTAACAACATAGATAATAGTTTTTCCATTTATCATATTTAAGGAAATATTGTTTATATTTCATTATCGTACATTTCTGTGTACCAAATGGATTTATTTCTCTGATCACCTCCTGATCTTTTGGATTTATTCATTTAAGCTGCATAGAAAAACAAATGAAACCTTGAATTTGCAAGAAAATCTTACTGAATTTCTTTTTTCACAGAAAGGATAGATAAATTTAATAAGAAAATCAATCAGACAAAGAAACTTTGATGAAGTTGTTTTCTAAACTTTAAACTAACTGTTTTTTTTTAAATTTAAATTTAATTAACAACCAATGCTATCTTTTTTTGGTTAAATGATTGCCTTCAGTCTTTAAGGTGTATTTCAAATTGAATTTGCTGCTGTGTCTTGTCATATTCCACCACTCTTGATGTCAGCAGTTTTCAATAATCTGGCATTATCAGGAGTGCCCAGTCTCTGATGAAAATATCTTCCCAGCTTGTCCCATGTTTGTTCTATAGGAGTAAGGTCAGAACAACAAGCAGCAAGTCCAGGGTGGTTATGTTAACTTCAAAAAAGTACAGTCCACGCTCACTTATCTGACATAGTTATAAATGGCATTGTTTAGATTAGCGAAAAGTTTGGAATACTGTAAATGGCTCAATATAGGTTAACATTGATAATAAAAATTCAGATCATAACAATTAATAGTATGAATTATATATAAGAAATTATATAAATATAATTATATAAAGAAATCACCCACAATTAGCAAATTTCTTTTCATAAGATGTAATCAGATTTTGTTTTTCTTTTGACTTGTATAAATTGTTATCTTCTAAAGGTAATGTGTTTCTTTTTTCAAAGAATGCATTAAAAAAAACAGCTAATACATAAAATGTACTGGTATACTAAGAGAAGGGAAGAAGAAAAACTTGATAATTGTTTTTCAAAGTGGCTTTTAGTGAGAAAAGGTTCTATGGTTCTAGGAAAATCAAAATATACCATGTATAATTCATTTTTGTCATTGGTCGGAATAAAGAGAACTTACTAAAAAGTCCTAAACTTTCCTATAAAATGAATATAAATAACATTTTATATCTTTCTTCATACTAAATGTATAACAAGAGTTTTCTATAATATATATATTTATGTGATTATGCAGGTATTTTATTTATTTTGTTCGGATTATAGGATGTTTTAGATTAAGTTATTATTAGTAAGTGTGTGCTGTACTCCATGACTACATTTGAAGCAAGTGATATTGCAATGTAATGCATCTAACCAAAATCTTTGCCCAATAAAGATGAAAATGGAATTATATCAATATATGTGATATATTAGCGGGAATTGACATTTAGTCTTCCAACATGTTAGACTAAGTTCAACACGATAATAAGTGAAGGATTCTTTCAATATTTAGTGTGATTTACAAAAGCTCTACTGTACTGCACCCAAAATAAGTAGGTGAACAAAATATGGAAAAAATTTTCAGTTTATAAAATTTTACAGAATCTTTTACAAATATGAGAGTTTTTTGCTATACCTGAATTATCTACTTATATTTTTAAAAGAGCTAAGACACACTTTCTCCTTGTTAAAGGTTTTTTGATAATTTAAGCTCCTTTGGTACCCTTTTCCCCAACTTTTGCATGCATCAGATTTCTGCGGTATGTCTCCCTAATTACATTGATTAATCGGTCACTTAAAAGATTTTCATAGTTTGCTTCTAGGGAAAATTAAATTTCACTTTTGTGATTGAATTAAGAATGTATTTAGAAACTGATGTAAAAATGATTATGTACTCTTAGTGTCAACAAATAATCAATATCACTTAATGCTGCCAAATAATTTATATTACACTCTTATCACTTGAAAATAGTTAACAATAAATGAAATTTGTGTGAATCTCATTATTTACTTTTTTTAATTAATAGATCAATAAATTTCTTTGTCTCTTCACAAAATTAAATTATTAACATTGTAAATTATTTTTACATATACTCTTATAAGGTAGGATGGACATAAATTTATTTACATTTTACAAATAAAAGCAAATTATTTGGATCCATGATCTTCATAGTGTAGTTTTTTAAAAATCATCACAAAGGCCAATAGTATAACCACTGTGTATACATTATGATGATTAGTTGTCTAGTAAAACTTAAATCTAAAGCTTGGGGATTATGATAAGCTATTACGCTATAGTATTTTTATTGTTTCAATATTGAAAGAAGTTAGCAAGCAAAGTGATAAAGTTTGGAAAAATATTATTTTAATACCGCTGCATAAACCCATAATGTGTACTTAGAGAAAAAAAAATGCTGTTATATGTTCATGTTACTACTGTTTTTTTTTATTTTATTACAATTTGCATTCTAAATTCTGTATGTTGTTAATTTTATTGATAATTATTTTAGAAATGTAAAGTATATCAATGATATAAACCAAATATATTCAAATACAACTCTATCCTAACTATTGAGTTGTAAATACATAATGCATTGGAACTATTTCATGACTTCACTATTAGATTAGTTGCATACTTGAAATGTATAAAATAAGGATTCTCTCAGTTTTTTTTTGGGGGGGGGGGATTAAAAAGCTATTTATGTAAAGAAATTGTGAATCAGATCTTGGAAACCAAGATAAAAGTTGTAAGTTTTTATCATATATTAACCGTTAGAATGTTAGACCTATGCAACACCAATCAAGTAAGGAAACCTCACTTGGAGACCTGAAAAAAATGTATATCCATACACATACACATTGAAGAACTATGAATTCAGTATTTTCATTAGACTCTCTCGTATCCAAACTCTTGCATATTTGCACTCACTTAGGACTTAGTGGGTGTCATTTTTTTTTCAAGCAATGGCTATATGTAGAAAGAAATTTTTGGTAATTCTAAGTTTAGTTATCCTCATTGGTTATTGTCAGGTTATAAACAATGAGTTTTTTCTACTCTTGACACTTCAGGGGTAACTAGAGAGCATTGGGCTGAATTGACTAAAGATTGAGGCAGTAGATAAACCAAGTTAAGCCATGAATACAAAATGTGTTCAGTACTTGAATGGGTGACCACTATCTATGCTCAAGCTAGTAGTCCTGCAGTTTTCCTCAGATAAGATGGTACTTACAGGTGTTAACCTATGAGGGTAGCTTGACACACTCATCTAATGGATGCCTAAAATGGGGTTTATTTGATACTCTTTGCCTTAAATAGCCCAAATGTCAAAAAAGGGTGGGGTTTTATGAAAAATTTTTAAAAAAACTTAGAAAAGGGGATGGGTCTAGTCGGGGCTCACTCAGCTTCATAAGGATGGCTACTTGAATAAAGATTATAGAAGTTGAGAGATAACTAATCTAGCTTCGACAATACTAGAAGCTCAGTGCCTCATATCAATTACTGTGATAACCTTTGTTTACCCTCTATATGAGGTGTTGCACAAAAAACTAAATAAATATTACCTATTTCATAAAAAAAAGTTCGAGTCTTGAGACACTGAGTTTTATTCATTTCCATGATCTTCTAGAAGGTTCTACAGAGTTCTATTTGACTAAACTTTGGCTAAATGTCATTGGAGTGTCATCAGTCAGCTTGTCAACTCTGAAAAATATGGATTTGACATTAATGTCAGCAATTTTGGCTATTTTATTTTTCAGCATGGGAGTGTTGAACTTGGGCTTGAACATCATTGGGAGTGTCATTACTTATCTCAGCAACCTTCAACCTAGTTTCAACTATTCTACATTAAAATTGGTCATTTTTACATGTCATCTCCTTCCC
This sequence comes from Acanthosoma haemorrhoidale, assembly GCA_930367205.1. Classification (NCBI taxonomy): domain Eukaryota; kingdom Metazoa; phylum Arthropoda; class Insecta; order Hemiptera; family Acanthosomatidae; genus Acanthosoma; species Acanthosoma haemorrhoidale. The sequence continues at coordinate 31,087,016 of OV884009.1, read as the reverse complement.
CCCTGGGGCAGCAAGGGTGTTTTACCCCTACAGTATTTTTTCCAGATTGAAAGGCATGTGTACCAAGTTTAATGTAAATTGGTCCAGGCATTCCAGAGTTATGTTGGAACACACACTCACACCCATTTTTATAAATATGTTAAATAGATGACTAGTGAACACATATCCACTTTTATGTGAAGTGTAATTTATGCACATTTTACCTTTCATAACATAAAAAAAAGTGATAAAAATAAACTGTTATGAAATGTGTAAGTCCATAATGAGAACACAAGTATTTATGTAATAAAATAACTGTTTAATTCAACAAGAATATAATCTGCATGACCTAAATTAAAAATACAAACATATCCTTTAATGTTAAAAATATTTTGTTCCTTAATTATATATACTCCACTCTGTTGACTAGACTATTTCTCTGTATAAATGTGTTAGAATTAAAAAAAAAAAACTCATGATTTTAGAAACTATATTATTTATATAGATACAGAAAATTCATTACATTTGTGCTTAATTACATTCTTATTTGTTTAATCATATCACTAATAACTTTTTAAGTAAAGATTACTAAGGCTCTATATTACTGATGCCTAATTTCTGTTTTAGTATTACTGTGAACATTGCTGGGCCACTATTCATTCTCGACCAGGAAGAGAGTTTCATAAACCTTTGGTCAAAGAAGGAGCTGATCGCCCTCGAGCCTTACCTTTTCGTTGGTGTTAACAGCAATAGATGTAGGTGCCAGGAAACGTTAGCTAATATTAGTAGAACTTTAGTTCATGTAAATTTTAAATGGTTGATATTTGTGTAAAATTAATTTCGAAGCCTGAAAAAGGAATTTACCTAATTTAAATAAAATGCACCTTCTTGGTCATTAATTGATGTTAACAAGTTAAACTTTCTAAGCTATAAGAATTATTAGTTTCCTAAACAGGTTTTAGTAAATTGATATTTGATTTATTATTAACTATAAATCTATAAATTTTAGATATATTAAAAGCGTGAACTGCTTTAAGCAGTAGTTACCAATTCCTTGAAGCTTACATAATTACATAAATAGGGTTGCTATTGAACATTGTGAAATAAATATTTTAATGGTTTCACATCTTTAAATGTTTCAAGAGTTCCTACAGTTTTAAATAGATTATGGAATTACATAATTCATTTCCACAAATGAAGTAACATCATTAAATATTGATTTGGCTGTAATACTAAAGCTGGTAGTAGGTTGTGTTTTATAAATTTGGCTATTAAGTTGACAAAGTTAATTACATTGGAATGAAAAATAAAACAAAAGAAATGAAACTAATTCACTACTACCCTATTTATTTTTGAGCAGTTAATATAACACTAGATTTGTCATTTATTGCAGTTTCTGAAATCATTGATTGATTGATTAGGATTTAAAATAAGGGAAAACAAGTGGTTTAATGAATGATATCTCTACTAGAAAAAAAGTAATGACTAAATAGACGATAGAAATGTCAAACTTATCACCGTCTATTAATGAACATAACTTTTAAAAATATCGAAGTTATATTATTTTGGTAAACATACATTATAGTGACTTTGCTATTCTTTTAAAATTCAATAAAATTCTTTTATCTATACAGTCAGAGCTCCATATTTGCAATTTTTTTTTTTAGGTCTTATTTGTAGGTAAATATCTTTATTCATCAATAGATTACTCCATTTATTTTTAATGTTAATAATATTGTTTATTTAAAGTAAACATTTAAGTATGGGATTTACTAATAATATTGTATTTTAATTAATTTATTGAAAGTAAGAAACTGATTTAGTGTCGTAAATTGATTTTAGAACAGTTTGTAAGGAATTGGGCTGGTCCCTAAACTAGACATAATAGTAAGGCAATAGTTCTGTTTGTGATATCTCTTAACATTATATTAGAAATGTTATATAAAATTGAGTGGTGAATCCTATCACCATTAGCATGGGCTTATGATGCCAATCAATTATTATAAATTTATTTATTTTTACAGTTGTTTTGTTTTTTATTTTTTAAATTAATTTTTGCCTTATCATGATCACACGGAGCATTTTAATAAATGTTGATAAAAGTAAAACTTTCTTTTTTACTACTAAATTTCATATTTGCAGATTGTTTTCTATTGAATTTCATATTTGTTTGGTTTCATTGGAACCTATCTCCACAGAAATATGGAAGGGCGATTGTATGATTGTATAGATATTTTTTATTGAATTTTTGGGCAACTGAATAGTTCGAAAGAATTTAAGTTTTATACAAATAAGAAGAATTGATGTTGTTAATGTATTCAATCAAGTCCCCAATGTCTAGAAAATATTGATGAAATGCTAAGATAAAATTATCTTTCGTTATTTTATTTTTATATTAATCGAATAGATGAATATGTTATCTTGGATTCTCATATTTTTTTCATGTTAAAATTGTTGTTATAAAGTTATGTATTATGAATTTAAATCAAAGCTATGATGTTTGGAAGTATCTGAATGTAAGTAGGTCATAGAAAAATAAACTCTAAACATTGAAATAAATACCACCAGATGAGTGATAGTTAGTTGCAAATGAATTTAAATTAGCAATAAATAAGTTTGACATTAGTAAATGTATCACCTTACACGTTTTGTACACTTCAATATTAAAAATTTTCTAACATGAGAGATCAATCTGGATGGAAACATCCAAAATGATAATTGAAGACATTTAGGTATTCACAAACTAACATAAAATGGTTTACATTTAACCAAAATATGAATGAATCATACTTCCATTTATTCGTGACACATAAATGACATGATTAATTAAACGTTTTAAGTGAGATTGTTTTATTAAATAATTAGCTATTAATTACTGAAATTATATAGTTTGTTTGATGGAGGTCATAGTATGATAATATTTTTTTTATTGTTAACTATGTTGTCCAAACTAACACGCTAACGTGATAATAAAATGTTTTTGATGAGCAACAGGCTTCAGTTCTTCTGTCAAGTCTGCTAAATCGTCTCACTGAGGAATAACACATACCTAAACACACAAAAATACTTAATGTTTTGTGACTGGCTAAACATATAGCATAATAGCAGCCCTATAAACAGCATTTATCATATAATGCGAGCTGGTTTTAATAATTCAGGAGCGATTATGGTAATTAAAAGTTATATTTTGTGTCACATTACCGTGCTTTTTTAGAAATTTTTAACTTGACTTAGATCTTGAATGTTGTGCAAGGAATAAAGTCACTTCTAGAATTTATGCCAGCACACATTTTGGGGTTTTATACATATATATATTTTTTAATTGGCATTAGCTTAGGTTGTCTTTAGGACATGATTAAAATGTCAAATGTATATATAACAAAAATATATGAACATTATGTTTCTCTGGCTTTTAAGAATTTTTTTACGATAGATAATATTTGGTGATACCAAAAAAACGTATATATGCAGATATATACATAATATATATACATATTTATATAATATTTTCTAATTTTTTATGAAAAGAAATTAATTTCTCTTTTCTTAGTAATTTTGTATATGAATTTGTCATATTCTTTGGACCGTCTTAATTTTTTAAAACATCTAGTCTTATAGAGTCCCTAAAATTTGTAATGTTTCATATTCTTATCTAAGATAAAAAGAAAAAGAAAAAAAAAAGAAATATTTTTTTATTTTATAGATCCATTAAATTGTTATAGTTAATACTAACCGATACTTTTTAACTGTGCATTTTTATATATTTTCTTGTTTAAATTTAGGCATACAATTTAAAATCTATGAGAGATACCGATTTTTATTTCTCAAGATTATTCCATAACTTCAATGTTTAAACATCATGATAGTAAATTTGTAGTTTAGGTATTTAAATTATTTTAATTACTAGTTAAATTTATATGAAAATCAACAATTAAATTGGGTTTTCATAGGTCAATGTAAAATTATAAATTCTACTTATATTTTATATTTTTTTCACAAACATGTGAAACTTAGCATTTACTATTTAGAAAAATATATAGAACTATTCACAGTTTCAAGAAGTGTGCACATACAGGCATCATATATGAAAATATATATTATATTACATATAATATATATACACAAACCTCAATCATTTAAATTATCTTTATTAAATTTATGATGTTTTCCGCTGTCAATATTTTTTGTGCAGTATAGATGGATGTTAAAAATGTGAAAAGCTCAGGATGCTGGCCACATTTTTATTTTTTGAAATATCTCTTCAGGGTAATTTATATGAAGTTGAATTTTTGTCCTTATATACATTATAATGAATGTCTTCAGATATTCTGAAATATAATTTTGCAATATCCTAACGTCATACATTCATATTATGATATATTCAGCACTGCATAAGTTTATATTTCCAAATTGCATCGTAATATATATTTGTAACATACGATCTTTTTTAAACCTATTTAAACTTTTTGTAACCTCCAATAGGTGTAAATAGTTGTTGTAAAAATTAGGTACCAAAAGGAAACTGTAGTTCAAAGACAAAGTATTAATACTTTCAAATTTTTTATACCTACATTAGTTATTTGTAGATAAATTTATTATATAACTGTTTTGCATTCAATATGTAGCTTAAATTTGTCATTCACATTTTTTATATAAAGATAAATACTTTGTATAGATCATTACCCATTTTTTATAATGGTTAAATCATCTGTTTAATATTGTTGTTATTTTGTTTGAACTGTATTTTTTAATGTGATATTCTGGGATGTACTGATAGAGGCAATAAAGTCTATACATAGTTTTTTTTAGGTGATTTAGTGAAACTAAGGAACCTTACTTTGTAGGATTCATAATAAACATGTATTATTTATGCCTAAATTTTAATTAATTATAATAACAATATTTTCTGGTAAAATGAAATTCAGATTTATAAAATCTTTAGCACCTAGTTTTTCACTTTTGAAAAGTTTGTTTATGGAAGCCAAATTTTATTATGATTAATTAATTTATATGAGCAATGTTTTATTTAGATTTACTGTATAAATACCTGTAAGGATCTTTTTACAATAAAATATACAGTCTTTTTCAAGTCTTAAATTGAAACAGTGATATATTGTTAGTTTTTAATGAATAATATGTGTTGTTTTGTAAATTCAATTAGGCAGAATGTTTGAAGGTTTTGCTCTTTCTTATATTTATTTTTATAAATATTATATTGTTGATAATATTTTTATTTTTGAGATAAATTTATTTAAGATTTTCAAAGAACTATTTAATGTACTTGTTAGTGTTGTTTATGTGCAATGCTTCTTTGTTAACTATGAATTACTAGAACCACTATGTTAAGTCTTATGAAGTGAGTGATGAAACACAACAAAATGTTACCATTTAATTAATTTATTTTTAGTGAAGTGAATACTATATCTATTAGTTTAACTTAACCTCCCAGTCACTTCAGGCTAATATGTAAAACTATCATTGTAACTATGTAGTTTAAGTCACCAGTACAAGGACTAGTCGCATCTTTTAACGTGAAAGTTAAAATATTATTTTTATCTACATATTTTTGTGTAGTTTTTGTTATTTTTGTAGAGTGTGCGAGTGAGCTTTTTTCAGACGTGTTTATAACTGCTGAATGCTTGTATGAAAGATGAATATAATCATGTATACACAAATATGTGTATTCATTACTGATTCTGTATGTATTTTTTAAAATATCTTTAAAAAAAAAATATAGATAACTTGATGTAGTGTCACTTTTTATATAATATACTTAAGTGTAACACCACATATACAGAGTGCTTTTTTAAATTACTTTTGACTAGTACTTTTCCTGTTCTTCATACAAGATGTTAATATGCTAAAGTGGTGTCAGATGATATACCTAATATAATATACAAACAATTTTATGAAAAACCTTAGGGTTTATTAGTTGCATGTTTATTAGAATATTTAAAATAATAAATAAATTAAAAAGGTGTAATTAAAATCCATATATATACAACAAAACATTAAACAAACACTCTGCTAAAACTATACAAAGCATGTTGAGTGAAGGGGAAAAGAATAAATAACTATACATTTTTTAAAGATTATTTATATATCTTGTATTTTTAATTATATAAAGTCCAGCCAGAACTAATTTTACTTTGTTTTATTTAATTTATTTCTGCAAACCTATATTTCTTGTTTTTATTTTTTATCATTTATTTATTTTTTTTTATTAAAAAATATCTGGACTGCCAAAGATAAAGTAGCAAGCTGAAGCTATCATTGAAAAAGTCTCTCATCTCTTATCTCATGTTAGCCATGAATAAAAGTTTGATAATTAAGTTGTTTTATTGTCAAAATATTGTGTTCCTTCGAGTAAATTAGGAATTAAATATGATATATATTATATGCTTTTTTATTTATTTATTTTTTTAAATGAAAGCCTGAAATTTCATAAATGAAGATAATAGTTTTATAAGTGGTTTTATGCTGCAGTGAAGGCATATCAATTAAAATAAATCAATTGGGTACTTACCAAATTAAAAACTGTATGAATAGTTTTATGTGTGATATGTATATGAATTTAATACAAGGAATCTAAAAGGAATGCACTGCTTCAATGATATTGACCCTGCCTAATTTAGTGTAGTAATTTGATAAAGGTAGTGTATATGTTTTTAATAACACATTCCTAAATGGTAATAATTTAAATTGTAATGTTTAGGTAACCATAAAATATTCATGGCAAGATTTCCTAATAAAACAACTATTGTATAATATCCGATAAACTTAAAAAAACTTGGAGCAAAAGCCATTTGCCAAACAACAGAAATCTGGGAAGGATGCGTGTTATCAATAAATGTCACAACACCATTGCATGAAATCTGTGACAAGGTTAGGAGCACCATAGGTATAAGCAAAAATACAAAATATCTGCGATAAATTTAAATTGAAGTATATATCACACTGAGGTATCAGAAGTTTTCGGAGTAAATTATGTTTAATTCAATAAAACATGGACATTATCCACTTAACCCTCTTTTTGAGAAATATAAAAATCACGATAACTAAGCAAGTATCTTCAAGATTTCAAACCAATATCACTAGTATGTAGCAAGTTAAAGATAAAATTATCAATAAAGAAATTATAAATATCAGGTGAAGTGTGGGACTCATTGGTCAAAGTCTTCCCAAGTATCAAAGGGACTTTTTTTTATGGGGGGGGGGGATGTTTACTGCCTTAGTGTGTACTATTTGCCGATGACCTGGACATATTTGCCTGCAGAAAATACAATTCATAAATTATAAGACTGCTGGAGTGTGAGTATATGGTGATTGGCCAAAAAATAGTATAGTTCATGGGGATGCGGTGATTCTGGAGATCTTCAAGCAGGTGTAAGGTGGAACTTATCAAGTACCTACAGTCATACCTGAGAAGCATGGAAACCTCTCAAACTGAGTCTGTTCGGAAAATAACTAGGATTCTACTTGAATCCTGGAATGGTGGAATGGCACCATGCCATAAAAAAACAAAAGCCAAATTATTATGGTAATTATAGAAATATTTTTTTGCAATTACATATACTTGCTTTTTTATTAGAATATTTAAAATAATAAATAAATTAAAAATGTGTAATTAAAATCCATAAATATTCAACAAAACATTAAACAAACAGTCTGCTAAAACTATCTATACAAAGCATGTTGAGTGAAGGGGAAAAGAATAAATAACTATACATTTTTTGAAGATTATTTATATTGTTTATTTATTATCTTGTATTTTTAAGTAGATAAAATCCAGCCAGAACTAATTTTATTTCGTTCTATTTAATTTATTTCTGCAAACCTATATTTCTTGTTTTATTTTTTTATCATTTATTTATTTTTTACCCAAAGAAAGTTGATTTTTATTGATTAATAGGACTGTTTCCATGCTTCTCAGGAATGACTGGTGGTACTTGATAAGTATTTTGTTATGTACAAATATTTATTTATTGCAATCTGCCCTAATAGTGGAATGGATAATTGAGATATAATATCTCATTATTTCCCTATAATTTCTCATACTTTAATCAGAACAAGGTACCATGAATTTGTAACTATTCAAGGGTAAGAGTAGCCAACTATACGCTTTCTAGTAACATTACTGACTGGATAAGATAAGAAATGAGGTCATAGTGGCATGACTAGGGGAAAACACCTGAGATTGTATGGAAACTGCAAGAGGATGTTGTAGGCAGAAATGTGGCCCTACAACTTCTTTAGATTTGGAGTCTGAAGAAAATAGAAAGGAAGTCTAGCTTTGACAAGATAGATTCAAAGAGTTCTAGAGGAGGTGGGCTAGTGAAAGAGATTTGCCGGACAAGAAAAGCTGTGGGTCAACTATGGCTTGATAATACAACTGTTTGTTGAAAAGATTAATGAAAAAAAAGGATAGCATATTTTTTAGAATATGACCAACTTATATGTGAGTAGCAATCTAGGCTTCATCAAACATATATAATAAAAATGGAAATTCAAAGTACTTTCTTACATAAAGAATACATGATCACCATTTTATTTGACATAGAGAAGAATAAGTTCGAATGTTATGAAAATTAGCCTTGTAAAATTTTCAAAATGAGGGATGAAAAGTAGTATGCTTCATATTATTCTATTCTTTTTTATCTGAGAGGAACTTAGATGGGGTTTCAACAAAAATAAACACACAGGAAAATATACCAAGGTTCAGTATTGTTACACTATTTTTTCAATAGCTGCTAATGAGTATTGAATCCTGCCTATACCCACATGATTTTCACAACCTTTTTTAGAAGCTAATCCTTTGAGTTTGTCAAAAGAAAGTTGATTTTTATTGATTAAAAAGTATTTTGTTTTTTACAAATATTTATTTGAGTATTATTGCAATCTGCCCTAATAGTGCATTGGATAATAACCCAATATGAACTTGACCTCAAATTTCAGGCTGGTTGTTCAAAATAAAATGTGCCATTTTTCCTATTGAGTTAACCACAATGAACTTTAGTGAATATTCTTTTTGAATTTATATGTACTTTTTATTGATTTGGTATTTATGGACTTCATTTCACTGGTATCCATTGTTTATTGCACATAAGATAACAACTGATTTCAAAGAAAGTTTTACTGAGCAAAGCAGGCAGCCTAGGTTAGTAGAGTAGGCAAATAAGCTTCATGTACATGCATCTATTTACAAACATATTTACAGCAATTAGAAAGGAAAATATTAATGATATTTTGACCATATATACAACTTACTACTAAAATGGTTGAGAATATATTCAAACCAAATTGAACTAAAGTCATAATGATAAATTAAATTGTATTTGGAAAGAAAAGATCCAAAAGATAAAGACATGGTAAATATAAAGGAATAAAAAATACAATTAGCACATATGCTACACCATTTTCTAATCTAAGGACAGGTTGTCCAATGTTGGCAACAGTTTAGTCACACTATGTCTTAGTTATTAATAGAAATTCTGAAAGGGAACACCCCGCAAACGGGAAAAGTCAGAGGTTTCTGGAATTTATAAAGACATAGTGAAGTTTTGGAAAAGGGTTATATTATCAGACTAGTGTACGTTCAAAGTTTTTAAATATGGTAACTTCCTCAGTGCATGAAAAACAACATATTATGAGAAAACAATATACACAGTACAGTAAATCATGATTGTGGTAGGGTAGTAAATCATTTTGTAGGGGTGCATGACTCATAATTGTGTGAGAAACCTGGCGAATATTGATGGTCATATGGCTGCTAGGAGATCTCAGAAGTATTGAAAATTAATTTAAGAAGCAGTTACTTCAAATGAAGGTTAGGTAATAATTTTGTCTTGTAAAAAGACAGATACCCAAAACATCTCATATAAACAAGACATTTATATCTAAATAATGTCGCTTTGAACTGGAATTAGTCATTTACCAAAAATAAGATAAAATAGTGTCTTATCCGGTATCATTAAAATGAGCAGATAATAGTGGTCTGCTTGAATTGAAATGTTTATTAGAAAGTCACAATGTGAACATATTGTCCACAATACTGTAGTTCTGAAGCCTGACTGAAGCAATGTGGTCAGTCCCTAGCTATAGTAGTTGCGACCACAGTGCCAACAATCTCTAAAATATATTACAAACTGTATAATAGAAAATTACTTAGGAAATCACCTAAATGAGTGGTGACACACAAACTGCGATGTAACTACTTCATTAATTTAATGAATGCCCAAGAAATTAGAAAAGGTGCCAAATTTTTAAGCTGGTCATAATAAATATTAATTGACAAAAAATAATCCATTATGGTTCCAGTGTGCAAAAACATGATTTTAGTCGATTGCTTAACAAAAATTAAACTTCCACATGCCTTATATTTAAATGTTTTTGATATTTAATACTAAAAAAATAGTTAAAAACATTTTGGAGTCATTCTCAGTATGCAGTTCTTATTTAATCCTAAGCTGCATGATGTGTAACTACATTTTTTGTCTGCTGTTCATAGCCCAGGATTCATGTGGTACAAATTTCTCTAAGAACTCAAATAACAATGTTGCTGAAGGTTAGATGTTATCCAAAATTGATTGGGCATAATACAACTTTGAACATGGATTGGGGAAGAGATTGGAAAACCATGTTTAACATTTGTAAAGGTGGCATTAGAGAAATTCTGAGCTCCGACATTGTATATTAGTTTACAACTCCCCATCATTGACCTGCTATGACATATTTGACTTGATACACCATTCAAGGATCGGTTTATGTATGTCAAACCATTTTCGAATAAGAGTCTATACGTGGACAGTGGAGATCCACTTCTGCTATGTTTTTGGGGCATTAAAACACTCAATTTCTTATAAATACTGAATTAAACATTAGCAATGGTCAACTTCTCCTATGTTCATATCTCATTCCTCGCAATAGCTGTTAATGCAACTTATATGAAACACATATGAAGGAAATAGCATTATATTCAATTTACATTATTGAATACATATATTCTTTTCTCTCATGAAAATATAATTATTTTTATATTCCTTTATTTGAAAAATTATAATCTGTTTATCCAGTATTCCAAATTGGCAATGATCCAATAATATATATGCACAGAATCACTCAGTATGTACTGTTCACATTTATACAATACATCCATACAGGGGCGTATGCTGAATTGTTTTTTTGGGGGAGATTTAATAAGAAGAATGCAGGCAATTACTTGTTTTGGGTTCAGAATGCCCACTCTAAGTGCCTATAATTGCCAAATTGGACATAAGTTTTTTAAGGAAAAGCATGAAAATTGGACTAGAAGTTTAAAATCTTTACACTCATCAAATTTTGTGCCAAACTCCGTTTTCAAAATATTGTTCACTTTATTAGTGATTGAATTATCCTGAAGGTAAATTTAGCCCTGGCAGTGCAGCCATCTGTTGGTTGAAATTCATATTAAACATTTGTCTTTCTAATTCACCCTGAATTGTCCCTGTACCTATTAAATACAAACGTTTAGCCCTGCAATGAACATAAATGGGAGTTTCTACTGCAATGCAGGACATTGGGTGGTTTAATAACAAATAAATAAATAAATTTTGATGTGGGTAAATATGTGTCCCCATGAAGAATTAACAAAAATTTTTGTTTATATGTTAATTGTGAATTTGTACGTTATTTTTTATATAAGGTAGGTGATGTGATATAACTCAAAAGTTATAATATATTAAATATAAGGGAAATTTTAGAAGAGACTGGGGAATTTATAAAGCATGTAAAATCCAATTTTCCCCTGAAAGCTGTCCCTTTTAGATGGGCTAAATGAATTAGTAGGCCAAATGCAAAAGGTACATCATGTTGTTCTTTTCCCTTACGTATGTATATCTTCACAATATGTTATAGTTAAAGAATTTAAGAGAAATCTGTATGTAAAATCTGATCATCGAACTTCTTTCATATAGTTTACTTTATTTTTGTATGTATTATTGAGGCCGGTATGTGGCAAAGAATAAGGAAATTATGTGTTCCCCCACTTTTACGTTTTTAACTGAAGCTCAAACAAAGCGAGGGAGTCCTTCACGAGACACAGACCTGAGAGGACCTCTTAGACAAATGTTGGAAGCCGAGCTGGAGCCTGTCCTAGAAGAGCAATGCTGGTGTTAGTCATAGTGTGAGTCATTAGTGCCATAGTGGAATAGCCACAGTGGGTTATTAATTAGTAAGGTATCATAGCTCGTTGCCAATGTGAATACCATGCCATATTTAGAGCCAATTAATTTCAATATCCTAGTTCTGTTAAATATACTTGTGAAGGAAATCCAATAGTTAAGACCAATTTGTTATAAGTGTTTTTATATATATCATCAACCAGTAATATTTTGTTTGGTGTGATAAGAGTACTTCCATTTTGATATTCTCTGCTTGCAAAGAATAATGATTAAATCTATCATGCATACTCCCAAGTGTTTTTGGGTTCTTTTTATAAATCTATAATGATTTTTTTTTTATCTAATAAAATCTATTTTTTTCATGGTTCTTCATATATTGTGTTATTTATTTCTCAAGCACATCTATTCATATTAACGTCCTGTCATACCAATAGCTGGACCTAATAAGAGGTATCATTAGAGCTTTTAGTTATTAATTAAGGATATTGAATAAATGCTTTTTTGTCTGCCACAATATACCTTTGTATGAATAAAAGGTGGACCAAATTAACGATCCCAATCAAACAATTTTTTTTATTTATCTCCAAAGTATTACAAATATTAAAAGGGCTAAATGCATTATGATACGGTGGCTAGAGAAGTGGTCAGCTAGTGCCATAACGTCTTTCGGAGCTGGATTATACAGTATCTAAGTGATTGGTGGTTAGTGTTTAATTAATTTATCATTTACTTATACGACTGTACAGCCTAGGCCCCAATTAAATATTGTAAAAGACTTACCTCACTATTTTTTTCTTTTGGCCTTTTCTAGGTTTTCTCTGTCAGTTTTTGGAACCGTGTGACATAAGCATCTAGTTTTGAAGAGATTTAAGGATGGTATGAGCTCATCTCAGTGGCATTTTTTTCAACACGTAACACGCATGAGTATTTTTTAGCTCAGAACTTGATTTTCATAGGGGGGGGGAGGCTTGACTTGTCTGGTCTAGCCTAGTCTAGTCTTGACTGGTCTGATTTGGACTTGTCTTCTCTGATCCGGTCTTATTGTTCTGGCCCAACAATAATAAAGGGGTTCAATTAGGAGATTTGTTGTACAGGAATGTCTAGTCCATTACAGTATTTCCTTAAGATAGGCTTTTGCTGTCATTCTTTTGGAACATAGGCAAAATAATGGCAGCGGGAGGTACCCAAACCGATTTTTGTTTCATTTAATATGCCCTACATTGCACCTGTGCTCCTTGAACTAGGCCAATCCTTTATTTTTCGAAATTAATAATTTTTGATTGAAATGGAGATCCATGAAATGAAAAATGGGGTAACCTAAAGGTACACCTCGGGCAGTGAAGGAGGAAAAAAGGCTGTATTGAAGACTTCGGCCATACTAATGAGGGGGGAAATAGACTGTGCTGAAAGAAGGTGGTACCAGGCAAGCAGCAGTGATCATGAAGAGACTGCTCATCAAGAAGACACCACTGTATGAAGATGGAGTGGAGTAACTGTACACATAGCAATAAGATAGTAGTGTTGTAAATATATGACTTAGTTTTAATTAGAATTAGGTAGATAAGAGGATTTTCATTTTTGTAAATATTTTTAAGTATATTTAAGTTAATCGTGTATATAGCATAAGTTAGGATACCATAAGTTAGCATTTATATTATATTTATAAATAAAGTTGGTTTAAGACAAAAATCCAATGTGTGTTGACCCATAGAGCAAATGCAACTTCCAGTGCTGTTGGGATACGCTCCTCACAGGTGATGATGAACTCAGCCTGGTCTAGCCTAGGTTACCTTTAATTCCTTTTGTATTTTACAAAGAGAGATGTTAGCATGCTAGTTTCATTAATGCCCCAGTGGTAAATAAACTAAATAAAATGTGAAATCTGGTAAATTACGTGTTGCAATTAATTGCTTAGCAATTACTACAAATATGTTCATATCAAATCTCCTCCCAATTTACTATTGGTGCAGTGGTCACAAATTAATCAGCCAATAGATAAATCATAATGTGCCATTATTAATTACTTGGAAATTTGATCAATTAACCCACTATCCTGAAATCCCTGTGTGGCTCCTGTCGTCCCCCTCTCTGTGCACCTGCCATATTGCCTGTCTGCTTGCCTTCCTGTATGATTGTCATCCCTCCTGCCTGCTTGCATGCATGTCCTTCCCCCTTTCTGCCTGTCTGCCTTCCTGCCTTCCTCCTTACCTATCTGTATCCCTGCAACCGTTCCTGCCTGCCTGTATTTCTGCCAGCCTGTCTGCTCCCTTTCCTGCCTCCATCCCCCCTACTTCTTTCCCTGCCTGCCTGAGTGCTCCCCTTCTTCTTGCATGCCAGCCCTTGCTGCTTACCTGCAAGCCGGCATGCCTACCACCCTCCTTCCCTGCCTGCCTGCCTGCATGAAATGATAATTTCGTGGGATTGTAGTGGAAGGAGATGACAGGAAAGGTTTAATAGTTTTAGTGTTGATATGCAACGTCTAGTTATTTGGAATACATGTTCGTTCTATGTTAGTGATCGATCTAGGATCAGATTGTAACGATATAAGATGAAAACTAGGTAGTTCTGCGAGAGAAAGTACAAGATGTTTGAAGCCTGTGATTATAAATTTGAACTCATAACAATTAAAGTTCAGACCTTAGTCCAAGATCTAAATGGGTCCAATTCGTCCTATTGAAAATCATTAATATGATTATTGTAAACATATTAATGATATATCGAGCGAAATAGGAGCAATTCAAAAACAAGAATATTTCAGTAATAAGTATTACTGTAGTTATTAAACATATTTATTACAACGGTAGAACTAAAATTATTTATATGCGTGCCACTATTTTTTAAACTTTTTTCTGACTCCCGCTAGAACTCATTTGTGTAATTAACATAGACCAGTGAATATTCTAGCGATGAACTTATGCTAGCAAATATTTGTTTTTTCACAGATGTAATTGTTTTTTTTGTCGACATCTTTTACTCCAATTGAGACGAAATGACTAGGACATAACATAACCAATTTTCGTATTGACGCGGACATTTAGAAATTAGCAATGTTCCCTTCGCCTGAAAATCGGTTTTCCATGGCATTATGTCTAAACGTTGGTTGCTAGGAGGAATAATAGAGAGGACATAAGGGAAACTACTTTGGGGCATAGTGGTGGGGATGGTAATTCTGGTAGGCAGCCATATGCAACAGGAGTTGAGTGTTTATATATATTATTCCCTTCTTAAGAAAGTGCTACAATTTTTAAAAACAACTTTGTTATTAGGACAATAATTTTATAATTTCACTTACTTTTTTTTCATCTAGCAATATTTTAAAATACCTTTCTTTAAATAAACATCATTTAAGAATCAAACACTGTTTAAATTTTATATATAACTTCTTTATTGTGCTAAAATTACAATCTGCCTTATTAGACAATAATGAATTCAGATAAATGTTCTCATTCATACCATATTTACAATTCAACATTCACTCGCTCATTCATACAGTATTTACAAACAGCCCAGAGACCTCTAAAATCCACATGGTTGTCACCTCCCTCGCATGAGAAAGAGGAAGCGGAGTCTTGGGAAGTCCCCCACGCTCCTCCGTTAGCCGCGCCACCAGATACGAGCCAGTGGAGGCTGACCTAGAGCGCGAGAGCCACATACGCTCAGTAAATAATTGGAGAAACTGGCCATTGCCAGGACTCTCTGGCACGCATTTATAGCAGGTCACGAGTCCACTGCCGTTTCAGTCTCCGAGGAGGATTATAGGGACGAGTGGTGCAGTGCAATGACTGTGTTACGGGATTAGGGTGGTTGGATAGGTTACTATGGAATTTCATGAACTTGGAAGGGATGAGTTCAAGAATGTATGGTATATTCAGATCGTTATGAAGGGTTTTGTTGCTGACGTAACAAGGGGCATTTAGTATTGTTCTCAGGATTTTTGATTGAAAGGATTGGATACGCTTGATGTTCGACTTTTTTGTATGTCCAGATTGGCTTAAGTATAACTTTGTACATTAGTAATTTATTTTCTATTGAGAGATGGGATGTCCTTTGAAGTAGTCTGTACAGTTGTCCAAAGCGTCTGTTTAGTTCTTGTCGTTTTAGCCTCGTTTGTGGGTTCCAGGTCAGTCGTTTGTCGAGATGTAAGCCTAAGTACCGTACTGTCTTGGATACAGGGAGAGGAATGGAATTAAAATAAACTAGTGGACAAGATTTGCGACAGAGGGTGAAGGTAATGTGGGAACATTTTGCTTCATTAACTTTGATCTACCATTGGTTGCACAATACTCGATATCATCAAGGTGTTTTTGAAGGTTATGGGATGCTATGTTGGGGTCTGGGTGGGATGACAAGACTGCAGTGTCATCTGCAAATGTGGCCTAGAAGGCATTGGGGGTAGAGGTGAGAATTTGAGGAGTAAGGTGATCATATCCAGGGGATTTTCGGTAAGGTAAGTTTTTCAGAAGGTATTTGACCTCAGAGGGATTAACGGCTTTTGGTGGAAGTGAGAGAGGTATAGGTGAAGTAAGTGATCTTCAACAGTTGTGCTGTGAGTTTTGATGAGAAAGGTGAGGTGTGAAAGTATGGGTAAAATGCAGAGCAAATTCCTCCGACCTATCCCCATCCAAAGCCACCCAGGACCTATCATCACGACGGAGTGGGTGTGAAACAGGATGAGACTTTAGGATTTTTTTAGTTACATTTCACAGGGAGTTATCCCTGGTAGACAGAGAGGAAAGGTGGGAATTGAAGGAATCGGAACGGAAGGATGCCAATAGCCGCTTTACCAATCTACAGTGTTGATTGTAAGAGTGTCGATCGGCAGGATGGTGGGATCTTTGACTCACTGTTCTGGAGCGGCGTTTGGATTGGATTAGATCTTTGAGATGCTGAGGTAAACGATTATGATTGTGAATTTTTGGATGACAATGGGCCGACGATGTCTCCAATCCGACCTCTGGATCAGAGTAGTGAAAGAATGCACTGCATCGTCTAGGTCTTGGGATGTTTTCAGGGACACTTTGAGGTCTACGGAATCTGTAAGAAGCTGGCGGAAGTGGTCCCCGACTGTTTAAATTAAAAACAAATTTTGATTTATTTTTTTGGGCAAAAAAATTCTTGATATTCTAAAAAAAATATTTTGATATTTTTTCCCCTAAGCTGTTGTTTACTTTAATAAGGTATTTAAAGGTCTTCAATCATACCCATTCCTCATGAATGAATAGATGAAATCTATGTATTTTTTTGACGTTGAATCTCTGAATGAATTTCCTTTTTTGTATGTATACAATTGTAATTTGTTATGATTTTTAGTCCTGAGGATGACTGGATTAGGCGAAACGTAGGCATGCTTTAAAAATATAAAATTTAAAGTGACTTTAAGGCCATCCTGTGAAAAAAATCTTTAACTTTCTCTCATAATCGCGTTATAATATGATTATTTTTGTTACTTAGAAACGGTTGTCAATAGCACGATGTACATATAAATGAACGATACATTTTTTATATAATATTTTCAGATAAATCTTATCCTTGGTTCTTCGCTTCAATGGGATGTAGAACATGAAAGCAGTACATATATGGAAGTAGGAGATTAACTTTAAGAAGGAAGTTCATCCTGAAAATCTGTGACAAACTTCTTTAGTCACGTCTGCATCTCTCAATCTCCTCCGCTGTCTCTGATACTAGTGATGTGACTGCTCCCTTCTAAATGCGTCATATTATTGCTAAGTAATTTATCATTTAATGATTTCCCCTATTTATAAACTAGAAAACAATGTATACTAATCCGTCATAATGCTTCAAAGCGAATTGTTAGCTAATTATTTTAATTATCAGAAGGTAACAGGTAACAAACGCTACACAGTTATCTCAACAATAATTATTAGGATAAGAAGTATAACTGGCATTAATGTTTTAGGCTTCTTATGTAGGGGCAATGCTTATGTAATGTAATAAATTGTTTTATTTTTTAAGGGAGAGGAAGAATTTTTTAATTTCTTTTTATGTTACATGGGCAATACCAGAGCGCCTCAAAGCCAAAACTAGAATACAATTAGTGCCTAAAACTAAATTATCCAGTTATATGTAGGGAAACGGAAACAAAAGAACTTACAACTAAAATGCCAATGTCTAGTGGTCCGTAAGGATAAAATGGTATTTATATATCTTCTTCCTAGTTGAAATATTATGTACAAAACTTCTAATTACTGATGCTATTATTACAATTTTAAGAAACCTCTGTAAAAGAAAGCTTTTTTTACTTGGTAATAAATGAATATAAGTGGTTTCATGTAGTCAGGAGATGGTGGTACGCCTAAATTTTTTATTACTCTTTAGTCTGTACTCTCTGCAGTTTAAGGACGTTACTAGTACATGTCGTTACTCCAGCATGGCGATGCATAGGTTAATAGAGATCTGGCAAGCATTTTATAAACTATTGGTTTTTGTTTTATTGGCAGTTCGAATGTTTTGCAAAGGAATGGAAACAGCAATGAAATGACATCCTTTTTGTTCTAATAGAATTTATGTAAGGTGTTAAGGTTAAACCTTTATAGAGAAGTACTTAACAGTTCGGGACCATTTAAGTTTCAAAGACCCATGGGCGAAACCTGTCTGGGACACGAATCCTGTGGCTGGGTTAAAAAAAAAAAAGATTGTCCAAGAATCAGCTGCCTCGCAATTTTTCCGTGGGAAAATGCTGACCTCGCCTAAAATTGCTGTAAGATTTGAGGCGTATTAGAGTTAGGAGGCGAAGAGCTTCAGAATGGACAGATTTTTCTTGTCCTAAGTTTTATGTACAAACGTTATTAAGTACGCAGAAAGTAGAGAAAAACACACAGAGAGCTCGAGTCTCCATGTCAGTGTTACTCAAAGGCTTATTAAGTGATCGTGAAAAAAATTATTCCGTATTTTTGACCAAAAATACTTCATTCCGTTTAGCAAATACCACCTTGGGCGCTGAAAATTCCTCCATTGTACGAATTAAAAAAAAAAAATTAAAAATATCTTAAGTAATATCAAAACCATATTAACGGCTCGCAATCTATTAAATATGCCATCTCAAACTTGTTAGCTGTAGGCTTATTGTTGCTTTATTAATGTGTCTATAGGGAGTGGGGGTCTTGAATAAGTTAGTACTTCAAAGGTGAAAGGAGCCCGGTCTTCGTTTCCGTACTCCCGTTACTGTCTTTTGACGAACCACCTATTCAGCAAGAAACTCAGATCGATTAAATCATTGTTGTGATCGCTAACTTTGAACATACAGAGAGACATCCAATTGTAAACCTCATTGAAAGTATAACCTCTCCGCCCGGGCTCGGCAGCTATGTTACAAATGTTCTAAAAATAAGATCATTTATTTTATTGTGTAATATACTAATAAATAATATAAATCTATATTTTTTCTTTTTCTACGATATTATCTGTCACGTAAACGATTCATTTTGCTTAACTTTTTTTTTTAATTATTGTTAATAACAACAACTTTATTACGATAAAATTACTATCTGACTCATTGGGCAATAAGTAATTGTGATAAATGATCTCATTCATACCATATTTACAATTTTCATTCACTCGCTCATTCATACAGTATTTACAAACAGCCCAGAGACCTACCAAGTCCACATGGTTGTCACCTCCCTAGCGTGCGAAGGAGGAAGCGGTGTCCTGGAAAGTCCCCCCAGGCTCCTCCGTCAGCCGCGTCACTGGATAAGAGCCAGCGGAGGCGAGCGAGAGCCACAGACGCTCAGACATGATTGGAGAAACTGGCCATTGCCAGGACTCCCACTGTCACGTATATATAGCAGGTCACGTGGCCACTGCCGTCTTAGCCTCGTTAGGATTAGGGTGGTTCGATAGGTTACAATGGAATTTTATGAACTTGGAAGGGATGAGTTCATGAATGTAGGGTATATTAAGATCATTGTGTAGAGTTTTGTTGCTGACGTGATAAGGGGCATTTACTATTGTACTCAGGACTTTTGATTAAAAGGATTGGATGCGCTTTTTTTAATTATAATAAATTTATAAACATATTATCATTATACAATATTACGAGGATAACATTGTTGTGTTGAGGGCCTCTTATGAATAAGGAATATTATCTATAGCTGTCCGCGAGTCCTTCAAGTGTCGTTAATTTACTAAATTTGATGTCCTACGCCTCAGAGTGCTATAGCATTCTCCGAATTCTAGGGAAATGCTCAACTGATAGAGTATCTTTTGTCCCCATCACCTGATGCCGTGAAGATGGAACTAAACCTTCAGTGTGGCTCAGCTTCATTCCAGTGGAACATACATTTATATTTTTTTCTACTTTATGAGCTAGCCTCGGCCATTAATTTGGTAAAACTCATTATCTCATCTTGTCAGTAAATACCTGAGTGTGACGTCAAACTAGAATAATCTCGGTGTAAATACTTGGGCTTATCCTAGAAAAAATTCAAAAACACAAAATTTTTTTTTACTTATACCAGAGTCAAAAACTAGCAGGAAGTTTTCTTTTCTTCTAAGTAGCCCATGCAAATAAAAATCCATACTACTGCTACCATATTAATTTAAAATTTTTGAAAATACCAACCGTTGGGACTGGCTGTACGCAAAAAGAGGAGTCGAAGAATACCAATGAGGCTTGAGAAAGAACAGCCAACTCCTGTATGAGAGTACACAACGTTCACTTACATCGGATAGATTTTAAAAAGGGATATAACTCCGTCGATCAGGAAATGCTGTTAAAAGATACGCTCTTTCTTGGGACTCACGAGAAATTGATCGCATTGTGCTGAATGTCGATGGCAAGCAAGTTCGAGAAGTAGAGTTAAGTTACAGAGGACTTCATCCAGTGAATTGTCACCATTTATTTGAGGCGCGGAGCCAATATCTACACTGGTTAAGTTCTGTATGGAAAAACCAATATGAATAGTTGAGAAGAATCTTGGAACCACAATCTGCGAGTGATTCACCCAGCACTTACCTCATGCCTACGACGTGCGCTCTCCCTGGCGCCTTTGAAGAATTTGGATGAGCAGGAGGCTCTTGGTAGACACATTCAACAACCGGAAACCCTAAAAACCTTTTGTGTAAGCATCTACCAATGAGGGATGAGATAGCCCAAGTGAGGGATTATTCATTCCTCAAGAAAATTTCTTCTTTCCGGTATAACAACCGACAGAGGCGAACGGTATTGGACAGGACATAAGAGCTGCAGGTTTTCACGCTACTGAAGGTATCACCAATTCGACAAAAATACTTACAAAGGCAAAACCCTTAAGGGGTCCGGGGGGAGTCGAATCATCCGGTTAATAATTTTTAGCTCATACCCGCTCCTCAAACTCTAAATTGTATACGTACCCTACTACCTTCACCATTGACGCACGTCCTATCCACAACTTCACATCAGCCGAAAACCTCAGCGTGGTCTTTATATTTAATATCTAGAATATGGAATATGGAATTCCATGTTTGCGCCAGTCCTTTTCCTTCCTCAAACTGCTCAATGGTTCCCATCTTCTCCTCCATGTCAACTCCTGGTCTTCTCATTTGTCTTCCCTTATTTTGACTATGGTTGTGTGGTATTGTCATTACTCAAAGGAAAAGATTGATAATAAATACATAGTAATTAGGGACTGTGAAATTAACTTTAACAATAAACACAAGTTATACTTCAGCCAATCTGGACATACGGAATAGAGCTATGGGGGACAGCAAAAAAGTCGAACATCAAGCGTATCCAATCCTTTCAATCTAAAGTCCTGAGAACAATAGTAAATGCCCCTTATTATGTCAGCAACAAAACCCTTCATAACGATCTTAACATACCCTACATTATTGAAATTAATATCAAAAAGAATATAAAATTGAAAGTTCATGAAATTCCATCGAAACCAATCCAACCATCCTAATCCCAGTCCTAGTCAGTACACTGCGCCACACATCCCTATAATCCTCCTTGGAGACTAAAGCGACAGTGGCCTCGAAGTCGGATATAAAAACGTCTTTGTATGTATGTCCTGAACTAAATCTCGAAACAGTAAAGACATAAAAACACTTTATTAATATAAACAAATCACAATAATAGAATTAAATACTGCATACAGGAGAGTTGACTTGATGAGACGGATAGAGACAGGAATAGACATTCATAACGATCATAATATACCTTACATTCTTGAACTCATCCCTTCCATAGTAACCTAACCAACCACCCTAATCCCGTAGCACAGTCATTGCACTGCACCACTCATCCCTATAAACCTCCTTGGAGACTGAAACGACAGTGGCCTCGTGACCTGCTATAAATGGATGACAATGGGAGTCCTGGCAATGGCCAGTATCTCCAATCATGTCCTGTCTGTGGCTCTCACGCTCTTGGTGAGCCTCCACTGGCTCGTATCCGGTGACGCGGCTAACGGAGGAGCGTGGGGGACTTCCCGAGACTCCGCTTCCTCTTTCGCACGGGAGGGAGGTGATAACCATGAGGATTTGAGAGGCCTCTGGGCTGTTTGTAAATACTGTATGAATGAGAAAGTGAATGCAAATTGGAAATAGGTTATGAATGAGAACATTTATCACAATTACTTAGTGCCTAATAAGGCAGATTGTAATTTTAGCACAATAAAGAAGTTTCAATACATAACAATAAACACATATGAAACCCGAACATGGTAAAAGCAACCTTATCACTTTATGAAAAATGTAACTTAAACGAGAGGTACTAGAGAGGCGACATCACAGGTGTATGTTGGCCTCTCCGAGGAGCTCGGTTAAAGCGCCTGATTTATTGCTTTCTATGATTTTCATTCGGGATCCGAAGAAGACATTTCGTCGCACTACCCTTTTGCCCGTCGCCAATGCTTCCTTGGACCCCTTCTCTTCAGAACTATCATGGCTAAAAACCTCCCTAACTTCACGACCTCTTCATAAGGAAATCTCGCAATACTAGATCTCTTCATTCCGACCTGTAATTTTCATCCCACAAATCTGCTTCCTTTGACCATTATTTTCTTGTCCGTGCCGCAAACCTTTGGATCTCAAATCCCATCAACATTTGTCGCTTACCAACTCTCCCTATCTTACTAGTTCCTTATTTTCATTCAACCCAACAATTCATCATCATTATTATTATTGATTGTATTCATCAAATTTAACATTCAAGGTCATTCCCATCGCCAATAATCCCTGTATGTTTTCTTTATCAATGTTATTCTGTCGGTTCGTTCGAGTTCTCACATGTGTGCATATTCCCAAAATTTGTTATATGCTAAACACATCTGAGTAATTTATGTTATATATATTTTCTCTTGTCAGATAGACATACCTAATTGTAAGACATAATTAACTAGGTAAATTT